>RJWK010023521.1:0-29047 GCA_004363435.1 Platanista minor
AAAAAAAAAAAAAAAAAAAAAAAAAAACATCCTCCATGAGCCTCCATTACCTACTGAATAAACTCTCCCTGCTCTTCCCCAGAATTCAAGAACCTCCGAAATAAAGACACAATCGACCTTCCCAATCTTATCTCACATTATTCCTCTACTTTAAAATCTGCTCTAGAATATATTATTAATAGAAGACAGAATGTTCAGTCTCTGTTTGCTTTTCCCTTTATGTGTCTCCCTGGGCTTTCCTTTGCACAGGCTCCATCTGGGCTGGGGCCACCCCCATCATCACCCCCACCTCTTGAAAGTCCCTCAAGGCTCAATTCCAAGTGCTCTCATCCATGAATCCATCCCTAAACCTCCATCACGCTGTGAATGCTGCTTCCCTTAAATCTCATATGCCTTTTCTTTGGACTGAAGAGCTGTTTATCTTTTAGTCCCTCCTAGACAATAATCTTCTTGAGTATGTCTTGGTCCTCCTTGTCTCTTGCAGTGTTTTCCTCGGGTTAAGTGTTCAGTAAGCATTGTTCCATGGGCATAAGGCTCATTCAGAGGGGTTCTCTGGGACCAAAAATTCATGGAAAGTATCCAAAATGGAGATAAGCCCGTTGAGAGCTATGCAAGCCATGCCCAGCATGAAGTGGAAGTAACATCTACTTCATACCCTTGTTTTTCTGTCCCCATTAAGGATTCATGATATGCTTTGCTCTTTGTCAACACAGAGAATGGTATCTCTGCCTCTTAATTCTGAGAGTGGACTCTCTTTTTAACAATTTTTTAAAAGCCTGTTTTACTTGACCACATTATTCAAGCATTTGTTTTCTTCTGTTTTGAGCAGAGTTTATCATTTATAGGCCACTTTCCCTTTCTCTACTTTTATGATATTCTTTATTAATTTATGAAAATATAATGTGTGTCTGCAAAAAAGAGTGAGAAAGAAGAATCTGAAAGAAAAGCCAGCACAGGAACTCTTCCAGAAGTTATGGACTTTTAGAAGTTGTGACATAAGGTTTCTTTCCAGCAAGGAAAGAAAGTCTTTCCTTGCCGGAAAGTCTTACAGGCAAAGCAGAAAAGAAAACCTTGATAGGAAACCTATGAGAATAAAGAAAGAATGACAAATATTTCATCTGAATTTCAGTCAACTTCAGACATGGCTACAACTCTTTGTTCATATCTCCTACTCATATTCATACGCCCAAAAGAAGGGTGAGATTGCAGGGAACCGGAAATCCCTCCCTACCCCCAGCTCATAAGAACAAAGAGCAAAAGTCCTAGAGGAGGAGGAAGAAAGTTATCAGGACAGGCATCATTCCTCCTGCTCCTCCCAGACTTGCCTGGGGTCTGACCGGTTTAGGGTTTATTTCTTGCACCACTGCTCAGTGCAGCATTTGTCTCTAGGGTCTCCATGTCGGTCTACCCCAGATCACACAGACACACACACTCTCCTCCTCCAACCCTGGGTATTCCCAGTGCTCATCATGTGTGTATCCCCAAGGAAATCAGGATTAGGGTACAGAGAAGGGATGAAGCCAACCACAGTTAAGATGAAGATTCTGGTAAAAGAGTGACTGCCTGCTTTGGAGTAAAGACCAGTTGGCTTTAACTTGTAAACTGTATCCAGCAGTGGGATTAAACTCATGTACACATACACACACCACCACTGCCAGCACCATCTTTCTCACATTCTAGGGCAGAGGCAGCACTCATTTTAAGACAACAGTTTAGGAAAGCTCACTAATGGGTCTTCATCAATGGCAGGGCCTACACTGACATGGAGAAGGGAACCCAAGGAAGAGCTAACTCGGGGGCAGTGACGGGGGGGACAGGGAGCCCAGGGGTGGGAAAGGGAGGAGGTTCTGAAGAACAAACAGGAAGACCCCAGCAGACCTTAGAAACTATGCAAAGGTGCCAGGGTTGGCAGGCTGAGGACAGGCATGCTGTTTTCTTTGTAGTTATTTCTTATTCTGTTTTCGCCTGTAATCCACCCCCCCATCACCCCAAACCTTCAGTGAGTCTGTTAACTCAGCCCAGGGCAGTAGAGCACCGTTCATGCAAGCCCCTGGGTGACAAACCCTGGCAACACCCAGCAGAGAGCAGTGTAAGGGAAAGGAGCATTCTCAGGGTGAGGGAGCCCCTGCAGGACTCAGGCAGGTACCAGCCTTCTACCAGCCCGTTCCTGCCACATTCTATCACCCCATCCCCTGTCAGCACAGCATGTGCACATATGGTCCCCCAGCTCTGCTGGGACCCAGCTGTCCAATTGCCCAGAATTCTGAGAGTCATAGGATAAAACACATCTGTAGCCCTTGCTACTGTACCCCGCATTCTCCAATCACGGCAGGACTTATCAGCCTCCTGAACCACACACAGTGGAACAAATTCTAAAACATTCTGTTGGCACAGCGGAATTACCTCCTTTCAAAATGAGCTTGTAAAAAATCACTGTAAGTGCTGGAAACCTAATGTACAGCATGGTGACTATAGTTAATAGTCACTGGAATTTGCTAAGAGAATAGATCTCAAGTGTTCTCACCATGCACAAAAAAACAAAATAACTATGTGAGGGATGGACATTTAAACTCACTCTACTGTGATGATCATTTCACAATATATACATCTATCAAACACACTGCACACCTTAAACACATATAATTTTTACTTTTTAATCATATCTTAATAAAGCTTAAAAAATAACTGAGGCTTTTAGCTATCAAAATCCTGGCTCCCTATCTTCACCTCTTTGGCCCCCCACCCTCTGGCCAGATTGCTGCATCCTCCACAAGGCCACCTCTGAGATCATCCAAGCTTTCGGAGAATAGTTAGTCCGGTCATGACCCCTGGCCACACTCCAAAGCCAAAGCTACTTCAAGGTCACTCAGTTTCCAGCAGCCCCTGGGTCCCAAACTCTTTTCCCAAATAAAGGAAGGAAGGAAAATAGGACAGGAGAGAGGGAAAGGGGGGGGGGGAGGGGGAGAGGGAGAGGGAGAGGGAGGGAGGGAGAGAGGGAGGGAGGAGGAAGAAGGAAGAGAGGAAGGAAGGAAGGAAGGAAACAGGAACTTCATGGAGCCTAACTCTCCGTGACTGATTCCCTGTGCCCACCTGGAGTGTCCAAATCTTTTATTTGTAACGAATTCCTCCTCAGCCTTTAAGACTCAGCTTAAATATGACCTTCTCCGAAGTCTTCCCTGACTTCTTCAGACAGTTCAGTGCTGCCACAGACCCCAAACTTCGCTATTCTGGCACGGACCATTCTCATTCTAGGTCTCTGGGCTAAAAGTCAGAGGACTGGCTAAAAAACCTCTACAGTATTTCTAACTGTCGAATCCTGTGAGCATATGAACTACATGACTTCCAAATCACATAAGCCAAAGTCATAAACACTCACTCCTGGCTGTGAGGTCCCCAGCCCTGAACCTGCTACTGTCCTCTGAGATCACAGAGGAACGTAGGAGGCCTGGACCACCAGGCAAGGCTGCGGGGCCTCTACATGTTTAGCTTAGTTTCTAATGGCTCTCCCACCTCCCTGGAGGCACCACCCTGGGCGCTGAGGTGGAGGAGGGAGCCGGGTTTGGGCAGAGCCAAGCTTGGTCCAAGCTCAGTCCACTCTAGCAGAGTGTTGTGGTTAGGGTTAGCAGCCAGGGGGCAGAAGACAGAGAAGCAGGCAGAGGCAAGGGGTGCGGGGCCACTGTGCAAATCCATCCGAGGCCTGTTGTCACCCCCAGTCCCTTCTCTGCCCACCCATCAACCAGCTGCCTCTTACGATCCTCCATGTGCCACCTCTGTCGGGACCACCTCTTTCAATGACTTTGCGGGTTTCCCTGGCTGAGCCCCAGCAGGCACCCAGGCCCCCAAATCAGAGGACGTTAACGATTGGTTGTTTTCCTGTCTCCATGGAGATTCAATTGGTTTTCTGGAAACAGCCAGAGACTTTATGAATCAATTCTGTGGGTGGTGGGGGAAGGTGTATTTTGCCATGATTCTCTGAGACAAGCGCCTGTGTTTGTGTTTCCTCTCAGATGAAAGCAGATGACAGTTGCAGGCTGCTCTTCCTTTTATTACTTTTTAAAAATATTTATTTGGCTGCACCAGGTCTTAGTGGTGGCATGCACATGGGATCTAGTTCCCTGACCAGGGATCGAACCCGGGCCCCCTGAATTGGGACCGTGGAGTCTTAACCACTGGACCACCAGGAAGGTCTTCACTTACTAATTTTCACATTTTCTTTCCACAGCCTGTCAACCAACCCCAGACCTACTTGGGTTCCTGTGCCCCTTGCAAGAGCCCTGGGATCCCGGAGGTGTAGGGGGGATACATCTAAAACAGAGGTTGAGACACCAGGACTGGAGGTACATGTCACCTGCCTTTCCCAGTGTGGTCTCCAGCTCCGTGGTGTGCAGCTGGTATCCCTTCCTGCCACTGGTGCACAAAGATCCTGGGTGTCGGCCCTTGGCCTCAGCGGGCCATCAGGAACCTCAGTTTCCCCAGGGTACTGTGCGGGTGGGGGACTGGCCCCCTACCGTGTCTGAAGAAGAAACAAACGTTGTTGTCCTCTGTCCCCCAACACAAAAAAATTCCCCACCATGGGACAAGTGTGACCTCACTCACTGAAATAATTAAAGGCACTGTCTCTGCCCTCAAGTTTAAAGATTACTTTGGGTAGAATAGTGACTACTGTAACAATTCTCAAACAAAGGAGTCTCAAAGGTAAAATTCTTAAGAAAGAAAAAAAACTACAAATTCTTGGGGAAAACTCAAATTATCACAAGGACAAATAAAAGCTAGAAGACAAGCAACTCAACGTAATTCCAATTAATTTGAAGGTTTAAAAGGGGTCGATCATGTGAGGCACTTTTTCAAGAAGGCTCAGGAGATGGCAGAACAAGACACAGCCACAGAGTCAGACCAACCACAATGAGGTCAGCTCCAACAATACTGGAAACTTGCTTTCCTCTGACAATAAATGGCCTCTTCTGTGATGAGACCTGGGCTGGTGGGCAGCTTTCCTAAGGCCGCCAAAAGCCAAGCACTTGGGAAAGAAAACCTTGAACAACGGTTAATTTGGGATCATGAAAGAAGCTTCATTATGGTTTCGAAAGGAAGAACTGAGCACCAAGTAAGTATATATGTTGAAACTAAAGCATTTATTGTATTAGGGAAAGCAGCCATTCGGAATCTGCCACTTCATATATTTGCATATATTCAGAAATCCAAATATCTCCGGTACATTCACTTTTTAGGTTTACAGTTTTATATCTAAAAAGCCTCTTAATCACAGTATTAATCATAGACTTTAAACTGGTGTTCATATTTATGAAACACGCGCATTGGTTTTCCTTTGGGCTGCCTCTGGTCCCCAGGGGGCCTGCGAAACCACTGGGAAGCCGTCCTGAGCTGCACTGGCAAGAGCAGAGGTGTCCCCAGGCCTTTGCCTCAATGCCTTTCCTGGAACTGACACAGTGTTTGGGTCTCAAGGCTACTCAAAATATGAACCCCGCTTCCCTTCCCCTTGGATCTAATTCCAAAAGCCAATTGATCAAGCCCAGAGCTGCAAATTGCTTTGGCTTTTTCTACTTTGAATTCATTTTCTGTGATCTTATATATAGAATGTGGAAACCAAGGATAAGGCCTGTAACAATCATAATGGCATGACTTGGGGCCAGTTAAAGAGATTCGAGGAATTTCTGTCTTAATATAACAAAACTTTGCTTGAAAGTATGCAAATACACACGCATGTGTGTGTGGGCGCCCACATACACACACACACTTTAATGTCTTGGCTGCAGATAGACAAGAAACCTGGCAGTCAACTGGTTTTCTATTGAAAGTCACACAGTTTTCCAGTGTCAATGTGTGCACACACACTTCTACTTAGTTAAAAGGAACAAGTATGTGGTTCACTATTTAGTATTTATCTAGATGCTGTTGTCTTGGAGTTTAAAAACAATTTAAGTGCATTAATTAGACTTCAAAGCAGTGCTGAAATATCTTCTGAACTTTTCTGAAGCTAGAACAAAAGAAAGTTGTACCCCGAGACCATTCTTGAGGTCTCTGAAGCAAAATGATTTCATCTAAAATTTAAACTAAGTTAGAAAAACATTTCAAAAAGATCACAAACCCCAAAATAACTGAAAAGACATAAAAAGGAGAAGAGAAGCAAAATAAAAGGACAAAAGTAAAACCTGTCCTAAGAAGTCGTATTTCCAAATATGATGCATTTTTATTTGATAATATTGGTTACTTTTTTAGAGTATTCTTTAAAACAGTTATCCGAATTCCTAGACAATAACAAGGTTCTTTTGAGGCTGATGGTAGGAGTTCAGCTTATAAAACCAATACACAACCAGAGCCACATCTGCTTTTGTGTTTTAAGCGTGAAAGTATTTTAATATCTACTCTGAATGCATTATCAACTTAGCAATGGAGAGGAAAACTCCTAGATTCAAAGACTTCCAAAGAGAATACAATCCCATCATATGAGCTTAAAAATCCCAAAAAGTTCTTGTTTCACTATTTCAGTTCTTTGAGTTTTATACCTTGGCTCTCAGGCATGGGCGATATCCATAGCAAGAATGAATTGGAAAATTAATTCACAAGTTACCTTTCTCTGTTATGAACAGGTTTTTTTTCTCCTAAAGACATGACACACTAACTCTTCTTTTCAAGCAAATTTAATTGCAACACCTTTAATCAAGTAGTCTGTAACTTTGCTGCCCAGAATATAATTGTAAACTTGAAAGGGGCCCCCCAAATGCCCACTGGTAGCTATTGAGCTGAGGACCATGCCAGAGCCTTCAGCAGTATGTTCTGCCTTCCCAGCAGGCTCCCATCAGTTCATCTGCTAGTCCTTGCTTACATCTAAGTTGGTCATTTTATCTATGTGCATCCCACATGGTACTTGCCAGGGAAATGCAAGAGAAAAAACTTTCCTGCTCCCATCCTCCCTTTCTGGAACTTGGCCTGCTTAGAATATTGCTTCCTGATCCTTCCAATAAGCTAAAACCCCAGAGGCACTAACAATTAAGAGACCAGAGGTATTTGTTTGGAACACATACATTGTGTATAAAATCTAATTGTTCTTTTTCATGATCTCCATATTGCTAACACTGCCCAACTAGAAATGGAAACTGCCACATAATTTAATCTGTGCAGAATTCTTTCCTTTATGCAACTAGAAGAAAATAAATTAAGAAGTTTATTTTCTTTTTTTTTCCCTCCCCTAAAAGAAGTTAAAACTTTAAAGCCGCTAAGAGATTTCAAGTTCACACTGAATTCCTCTGGGCTAAGAGAGAGAGATCAAGAGTAGGCATTCACACATCCTTTACAGAGATATTCAGGCAGGATCAAATTAGGTTGTTTGGTGTTCATGGCCCCCTCGGGGCTTAGTTCTGTTTAGCATCATCAGGCAAGGAACTTATTATAACTCGGCAGGTTCAGTCTATTTCCAAAATATTATTCCCCTAAGGTCTAAATACTGGCCATGCAGCCTCACCATCACATTAGCCAAGTAAAAGGCTGGTTGCCCACCCCACCTCTCTCCCCCAGGACATTCCTTTTAAGAAACCCTAGCCATGTGTACTGGGTAGATATGTACTAGGTGGACACCACTTGAATTGGGCAGGCCTGCACACCCTCTAACTTTGTAGATTAACACCAATAATAAAAGAATGGCATTCAATAATTAATTACTTGTCATGTGTACTTTACAGTTATTCTCTCATTTTTTTCCCCAACAACCCTACAAGGTTAACACTATTGTTATCCCTATTTCACAGGTGAGGAAATGAAGGCCCAGAGAGGTTAAAAGTTGACACAGTCACACAGCAAGTAAGTAAAGAGCAGATCCGTGGTACCAACCCAGGCCTCTTTGACTCCAAAGCCCTGCACTTGCCTCTACTCTGCCTCTTGTGGTTCCCGATGTGCCCACAAGTGTCCCCCAACTGTCCTTGCTCCCCCTACACTGACCTCACGACCTTCACAGCTCTTGCATACCTTCTTAGCCCATCCTGGAAGTTACCTAGGGTCTCCCCAGCTACATCCCAAATTCCATAGCCACTGGGCTACTGGGCGTCCCAGCCTGGCCCAGGCCCCAGAACGTTCCATCCTGTCTGCTGTGCACATAACAGTCCCCACAGTTCATCCAAGACTCTGGAAACTTCATCATTATGTTACCCTATTGAATCCCTCACAATATCCTGAAAAGGTTAAACAGGTTTGTCCCAATCTTAGACACTGAAGCTCAAAAGAATGAAGTCAATTCCACCATAGGTCATGCAGCTTATTTAGTGGTGATTCCTCAATCTTACCCCAGGAGTTGCATTGTTTTCCCCATTATTCCTTGGCACACAGTAGGTCTCTGATGAACAGCTGTTGATGAACTCACAGGGACCCCATTCTCTCCACCATGACTCTTCCATTTGTAGTAATTTTCATTTCAGAAAAAAATTTTAAATTATCAAAAAATATTTGCTCAACTACGGTAACAAGCACCCTCCAAATTCCAGTGGCTTAACCCAACAAAAGTTAAGTTCTCACTCATGCCAAGTCCACTGTGGGTCCAGATGACTACCCAAGGAAACTGTCCACCATGTGGTGGCTCAGTACTGACCTCCATCAATGCATTCTTCCACAGATGCCTACATGGGGGGAAGAATTCATGGAGAACAAGCATTAGCAATTAATGCTTCCACCCAGAAGTGACACACTTACTGTCACCCAGAGTCTGCTGGCTACAGGAAGTCACACAGCCATGCCCATCTTCAAGAAGGCAGAGAAATACAACCTCCCTGTTTGTATAAAACGAAGGAAAGCCAGCTGTCAAGAAAGCAGTAATAGATACTATAAGCATTGAAAAAAGAAAGATTTGAGAGGCAACATGATTTAAGAAGTAACAAGGTCATGCAGCTAAAAACTAGCAAAGTCAGGGCCCAAACCCAGGCTATCTATCTCTAAAATCTGAGTCCTTAACTAACACATAATTCTCAAGAGAAATGTATCCATTTCATATGCCACAATAATTTTGCATGAACAGTAAGCACTTATTGCTTGTTGGCTGACCCCGCTCACTTGTCTGGGGTTTGCCCAGCTAACAGCTGATCAAAGCTGACCTCGGTTAGGAGGACTTGGATGACTGGACTCTGCTCCACGTCTGTCAGCCTCCAGCAGCCTGGTGTGGGCATTTCTCATTGCAACGGCAGAGGCCCAAGAACAAGCAGGCCCAAAGCAAGTCATATGGCTGGGTCCAGAGTCAGGAAGCGGGGAAGTGAGGAGGGAGGGCACTGTAATATTATATAGCAAAGGGAATGAAGAATTAGTGGAAGTATACGAAAGCTCATTCTGTAAAAGGCCATATGGTAAATATTTTTGGCTTCTGGGACCATACTGTTTCTGCCACCTCTACTCAACTCTGTGACTGTAGCATGAAAGAAGCCATACATCGTAAGTAAACTGATGGGTGTGACTGTGTTCCAATAAAACTGTATTTAGAAAAAGAGGCAGCAAGCCAGACTTGCTCTGAGGGCTGGAGTTTGCCAACCCCTGAATTAGAGCCACCACTGCAATCTTCCACAGAGGGTTCTAGTCCTAGTTCTGGAACTATCTGGTTGTATGGTCTTGACAGCATCCCTTTTTTTTTCTCACCTGACCTTAACCTTTCCATTTACAGTGTGAGGGAGTTGGAGTAGTTCTTTAGAATGGTAAAACTCTTAGATTCACAGTCCAAATTATATTATCATGTAAACCAGAAGGGATGTTCTGAGGTCTAGCTGAAGAGATTATTCTCAGACTAATAAGAGAATATGTATTATTTTTTGTCCTTAGTATTATTGTTCACCTGCAAAGGCTAAAATTCTATGATTTTACTTGTACTAGAGTTGCCATGTAAAAGACACTGATCAATAGCACTACAATCTTTAAAAAAAAACAGCAATATAATCTTAGCTCCATCAAAGTCAAATAGATTTTTTTTCCATCCATCCAAGCAGGAAGTCAGCCAGATATATGGAATGAAAAACAAACTGACATTTTTAATGACAAGTGGATAGTAAAGCTTTATTGATAACAAGAATAAAAAAATAAAATACTAGAGAGTCAACTCTGGGTGATATCAGTGAAGGTTAAAGAGAAACATACAATTAACTGATCCAGAAGGATAAGCTATAGTGAGGGACACATGAAACAGGAAGCAGGGAACGCAGCATTTAACTGAAGGTTATTCCGCTTATCATCTTCTTTATTGGCACCTCGAAAGCATGTAATTCAGTACACTGCAATATCGCAGGAGGATATTTTTGCTTTTTTCCCCTCCATTAATCTTCGCTGCCAGGCTATTGCCAGAATTACAAATAAGAATATTTATGTTAATAGCAGCTGTGAAGAGAAAGTGCATGTGAAATACTCTGTAACTATCCATAAAATCAGGGTAACATGCAGAGCTTTGCACACATCTGACCTTCCAAAGCTTTATATCAGTGGTTCCCAACCAGGCAGGAGAGAGGGGGAGCAATGCTGGCAACCTTTGGAGATATTTTAATTGTCCCAGTTGGGGAAGTGCTACTGGCATCTAGCCCATACAGGCCAAGGATGATGCTAAATACCCTACAATACACAAGACAGACACACACAGCAAAAAAACTATCTGGTCTAATGTGTCAACAGTGTCAAGGTTGAAAAATATTCTCTTCATAGATGAAAAAAGCATCAGCTGAGATTGACAGCAACTTTCCAAATCACTGGGAACTCCAAATCATGATCATACATCACACAAAAGCAGCATGTATTCTAAACCAGCCCCGAGCAACTTTATTTTGTGGCCTAGCAACATTTCAAGCCAGGTACTTGGTGTCAAAAGATTCCACATAAGTGTTAGAGAAAAGCACCTTTCCAAAAGGCAGGTCACAAATTCCAATACCTGTCCCAGAAATGATAAATGGTTCAAAATACTGAAAAAACCACTGGGATTAATATATTATTTTTAAGTATAATAAACGCCTTTACTACTGTGTCATATAAAATAGTCTTTCTTAAATCTACAGTATCAAAAGCACTGTGGATACTTTCTAACCAAAGAACATCATATGTGACAGGACAGTCTTCATCTCATTTGAATTATGTCTTGACAATCACATGCAACATCAGCTTCTACTGAAACTTGCAATGTATCTCCAACAGGATATAATTTATCAGCAGGTCAAAGAGCTGGAAATTAATACCTGTTTAGCTAAACAGATGACATCTGTTAGCAAACTTGTCCAAATAATTTGGCATCGTTGCTTACAATATTCGTAGACAGAGACCATTTACCATTTGGATTATTTCTAGAACCCACAGGCTTGTTTGCTATGCATTGCATAGAAACATGTGGGCACTTGCACACATGCACATACTTTATATGAACCCTTTAGAATGCTTTGCACAAGTTGGCTGGTTGTTTTTAAGTGAAGGGAGCACAGCATCACTTCTGCGACTTCTCTTTAGTTCTGTTTCTCCATTGCATTGTCCTCCCACCTTGCCAGCCATTGGTGTCATTTCCTCTTCAGTTCACTCCTAAACAACCCCAGGTAATAGGTTTTCAGCAACAGCAGAGGAGACCGTTTAGGATTATGTTCCAGGGACTAATAAAAAGTTCCTGCATGTATACCCTAGCCTTTCATTAACTGCAAAAGAGCTCTCTATTCCTCCCTTCAGGGGCCTTCCCAGAGCAAAAGCATGTGTCCTCAGGTCCACCCCTGTTCAAAACCCACCTTGACCATTTTCTGGCAATGACCTTGGGCAGAGAGCATAACCTCCTTTATCCTCAACCTCCTACATGGAAGCACAGACAAAACTTCCCACCTCCTGGGAATGTTGTGAGGATGAGATGAGGTCATGCTTTGAAAGTACCGAGTTCAGGGTCCAGCACACAGCCCTTCATCAGCTCCAGGTGTCATTAGTAGATCAAAGGAGTCTGCAAGCTATCCCATCAAGTCCATTTTGAGCCTGCAGTTTGGTCCTGACTCTGCTCAGTGCCAAGGACAGTACGCATGAGAGAGACACATTCTCCCCTCAGATTGCTCACGGTGTCGCCAAGGAAACACACTGGCACAGGTGAAAGAGCAGGAGAACAGGCAGGGGTGATATGTGTTGTATGGCACAAAGCAAGGATGCTGGAGATCAGAGAGCAGGGAGCTCAGCTGGAAATTTCAGGGAAGTTAACATATCAGAAGCTCTCAGACCAGCGCATGGCCCTGAACAAGTACAAGGAATGCTGGCCATCATTATTATCACTGTCATCTGCTGCAGAGGGTAATGGGACATGTGCCTCCTCTATCACCAGGATTAACAGTTGCTGCCACAGGGCCACCAACTCCCACCTCTTACTGAAGGACGGGGGCTCTGCAGGAAACTTCACTTTACTGCTGCCTGCTTGCCTGGGGCCTTTTTCATTATCCCTTGTTTTCTTCTTTGTACTGCTTGCTCTCTCTGCTCCTCGGCTTTTGGTTCAGTGTGGGAGTTATTTGATTTATTATTTGTTAAACAGGCAAACCAATTTTTTTCCTTGCTAAATTTCATAATTTTACAAGTGCTGATGAGAGTGTTCACAAATACCACAAACCATCTCCATAAAGTCTTTAAAGCCATTCGGACAGTTCCGGGATTGTGCATCATCTAGCAAAATACATTGGCTTTAGGCTGTTTTATTCTTTTTATTTAAACTTTACTTTTTTCTTATTTGCTTTGTCTTTTTTTTTTAACAAAAACCTTAACACTAAAGAAATGAAGCTGCCAGCACATAGTTCCCTAGGCATTAGGGCTCCCTTATTAAATTCAGAAAACAGCAATAATCATCCAAGTGATTTAAGATGCACAAAAAGGCTTCCACAGTTATCTGTCCTATCATCAACGTTTCCCACTGCCAAGGACCCTAGGTCAGCCTGGGTCCCTTATTTGGTCTGGGCATTCTGGAAGAAATATATTAGAGCTGGAAATAAACATAAAGATGACCTGTTCAAACGCACATTTAACAGACAGGAAACTGAGGCTATGAAGAAGTGACCTAAACTTGAGATGTCCTTCAGTCAGGCTCCAGACTGACATGCTGGGCACAGCGTCTCTGCACACGGACCACCGAGACTGAGGCGTTAGAGCAGCCTTTTCACACTGGGAACCCTGACCTGAAGCGCCCCAGTGCAAGGCCTCTGCGTTAGGCACCCTATGAGCAAGTGAAACTAGAAAAAGCACAAAGGGAAAGAAACAAAACAAAACAAAACATCTGGCCCTAGTCCTGTGTCTGATTTAAAGATCTGAGTGGCAGAAGCTAATTTTAAAGGATCAACATTACTACACATCAAAATATGAATGCTGGTTTTAGAGACAAGATAGAGGAGTAGAAAGTGAGCTCACCCTTCTTACGGAAACCTCAGAAACTGCTGAACAACCACCAACAAGATGTCATTCAGTAGGTGAATGGATAAATAGATTCCCTGTGGTACCTTCAAACAATGGAATATTATTCAGCGCTAAAAAGAAATGAGCTATCAAGCCATGATAAGACATGTAGTAAACTTAAGTGCATATTACTAAGTGAAAAAAGCCAACCTGAAAAGCATAATTAATTCTGGAAAAGGCAAAACTATACAGTTAATAAAAAGATCACAGGTTGCCAGGGGTTAGGGGAGAGGGAGGGATGAATAGGTAGAGCACACAGGATTTTTAGGGCAGTGAAAATACTCTGTATATTATAATTATGGGTACATGTTGTACATTTGTCCAAACCCATAGAATGTACAACACCAAGAGTGAACCTTACTGTAAACTGTGGAATTTGGGTGATAATGATGTGTCAATGTAGGGTCGTCAATTGTAACAAATTTACAGTCTGAGGGGGGATGTTGATAATGGAGGAGGCTATGCATGTGTGGGGACAGGACATATATGGGAAATCTCTGTACCTTCTGTTCAATTTTGCTGTGAATCGAAAACTGCTCTAAAAAAATAGTATTTCAAAAAAACCTACATTGTACATTGCTATGCATTGATATATCCACTCACTGATGACCAGTACAACACTACTCATTGGTTCCTGGTGGGGGAAAAGAAAAAAATCAACCCTCCTCCAACTAGAGCTTCTATATCTACAGACTTTGCCCCTAATCTATCCCGTCTTCTCGGCTAGCCTATCGGCTCCTTGAATTGAAGGTTCTTTAAAAAAAAAAAAAAAAATTCCATGTGGCGAGAGCTTGCTTTTTCCTTCTGACATCCGGGGCCTGGAATGCTGGGTGAGATCAAGTTAAGAAAGGTTTTTCCAGGGCTTCCCTGGTGGCGCAGTGGTTGAGAGAAAAGACTATTGGGACACTTTGCTTTGCAAATGAATAATAGTAACAACGACCAACACAGATTGAACCTATAATGTGTTCCAAGTTCTGTGTAGTATTAATCCAAGACCACACAGCTAGAAAATCAAACAAGAACTGAACCCCAGTCTGACTGACCCCAAAGGCCATGAGGTATCCCACTTAATCTTTCTCCTTGAGTGAATGGTTGGCTCACACCATTAAGTCCTATCACGTCTTGATGGGACCATATTGTCTGACCATTTAAAAAATGACATTAATGATCATGTCTTTTCTTGACTAAATTAAGGTCCATTATGATGCTTCTACTCTTGAGAAAGAACATATCAGAGGATCAAACTACTCCTCAACTTAAAAAATAAAACTGCAGAGAATCACTAAAAAATAAAATTGCATGAGCCTGCGCGTCCAGAGCCTGTGCTCCGCAACAGGAGAGGCCACAACAGTGAGAGGCCCACGTACCGCAAAAAAAAAAATATATATATATATATATGTATAATAAATAAATAAATAAATAAAATTGCAGAGAATCACAGTGAGAGGCCCACATGCCGCAAAAAAAAAAAAAAAAAAAAAAAAAAAAAACTTCCCTGGATAAAGGGTTCGATTTGTCAATTTGTCACTTCCAACACAGAGTGCCCTACTGGCCAAAGTTCTTGAGCCAGGTTACTTGAAAGGCCACCCCTGGCCTCTACACTGGTTCTTCTCTTCCTCCTTTATCTCCAGACCACACTCCCATGTCCAGGCTCTCTGCCACCACCAGAGGCAACCACTCTAAACTGCTTAACGTGCATCTCTTGTGTGCGCGTGCTCTTGCAAAATGACTATCACAATTATATGTGCATGCTATATCTCTCATTCTGTTTCCTGAAATAATCCTGGTCATTATCTTTCAGGGTCAAGCCCCACTTCCTTTTTTTTTTTTTTTTTTTTTGTGGTACGCAGGCCTCTCGCTGCTGTGGCCCCTCCCATTGCGGAGCACAGGCTCCGGATGCGCAGGCTCAGCGGCCATGGCTCACGGGCCCAGCCGCTCCGCGGCATGTGGGATCTTCCCGGACCGGGGCACGAACCGGTGTCCCCTGTACCGGCAGGCAGACTCTCAACCACTGCACCACCAGGGAAGCCCCCCACTTCCTTTATGAATGGGATAAAAGTATAGATACTCTTACCAGAAAAACATGTGAAGGGAAATAGAAAATTTTGCACACAATTTTAGGTTGCTCACATAGGCTAAGGCCATCTGTGGACCGCTGAGGGTGAGGAACTCAAGTTGGCGTGAAAGCCTAGTCTGACAAACAGCAGCCAGTTCATGCGGCACAAAGCAGGAATCTGCATACCGAGAACTTCCTGTGGCCCAATCTCCTCCAAGAGGGCATGGCCATGGCAGCCACTCTGAGTCTGATGGACTTCGGTCTGTTCCTCAAAGGACGCAACGCTGCTTACTACCCACACCTATTCCCATTCTGAAATGCCCTCCCAGCTGCTTCTATTCATACCCCGTACCTCCTTCAAAACTCAGAGACTCCTCCCAGGGGGGGCCTCTTCCTCATCTTCCCCGTGTGTCTTCTCCGTATTTGTGTTGCACATAATTTTGAATTCGTTATCACGACGCTCAGAAAGAACGGTAAACAGCATTCTTAAATTAGGTTTGCCCCACAATCAGGCTGTAAACCTGAAGAGACGAACCCGTCTATCATGGATGTGGGAAGAGGCAGAGAACATTCAGAGAATGTTACTCACCTGAAATTCCCGGCTGTTGGGGGAAGAGGGGCGTGACAGCTGATTCTCAGGAGAAAGACGAGGAGAGATGAACCCCATTTCCAGGAGGCAGTGGTCAGTGGGAAGGTCCTGTATCAAGAGCTTGGCTATGTAACAAACCACCACAGAATCAAACGGCTTCAAACCACAATACTTCTCACAGTTCTATGCATTCATTCACCTGACTCCATCCGGCTGCTCTTACTTGGGTCTCTCACACAGTTGCAATCAGATGTTGGCAGGGGTTGGCTGAAGGGTTCACTGGGACAGATGTTCACGTGACTGGTTCCTGCCCACAGCCGGTGGCTGCCCAGCCGGGCACCTGTCTCTCTACACCCTGCCAGCCTGGACCTCCTCAGGGCATCGTGGTCTCCGGACACTGTGACTGCTTACATGACGGCTGGTGGCCTTAAGCCGTGCCCCACAGGGTTGAAGAAACGGGTGACTGACAGAAATTCTTGAGCACGTATTCCAGGAGGGCAGATAAGGAAGCATCTGGTCCAAAACCCCTCAGCTTATAACAGGACAAAACTAGCCGGAACCAGTTGAAGCCAAGATGGCTGACCCGAGTCTGCGCAGAACAGACTTGCTCACGGGATGGGCGGCCTTCTGACGTCACAGCCCGATTTCCACCGCGTGTTTCATACCAACACCCCCGTGAAGGAGCACGTGTGACCCAGAAAGAAACATGCCGCTTGCTTGCGCCTGAGCGCCAGAACACGTCACTTCGTTAAACTGTGTAAACAACTGCGTTTTTCCTTGATTCACCGCCCCCAAACCCTAACCTTTAAATATCCACCTCATCTTTCGACAGAGGACACAGACTTGAGCTGGGCCTCCGGTCTCCTTGGCGGTGGACCTTACAAGGAAGCTTCTTCCTTTCTCAAAAGCTGGTGCCAGATGCGCCTTGGGCAGGGAGCCCTTTGCTCAGCGCTGTTTCCTTAAACGGCGTGGCCTAAAGATAGAATTTCATTCCGGAGGCTCTGAAAGATAAGACCTCCTTGCCTCTTTGTAACTTGTGGTGGCTACAATCCCCAAAGGGTCAGTGACCCCTCACTGATTCCTTTGCCCAGAGTCGCAAATATCAATGCAGCGACACAGGGTTGGGTACAACACAGCGGAAACTTTATTCACTGATCAAGGAATGGAGAAGGGAGGGCTTCTGCTTTAAAAACACCTGCTCCCAGAAGGGAGGGGAGTAAGGGAATTGTAAGGGGTGGGAGGCACGCCCACCTCCAGGGCTCCAGACAAGGGGCGGAGACTTCCAGGGGCTGTCGGGGCATGCTCAGTCCTCCAGGCTTCTTTGCACGCCTCTCGAATTGTGCCTAGGAGCTTACAACTCCCCCATCCCGCCCTCTCCGCCCCCCCCCTCCCGTGGAGATCTCAGACGCCTTCAGGCCTCATCTGTGCAGGTGCGTTCCTGTGGTCAAGTCAGCGCCGTTTTGGGGCAGTTGACCACTGCAAAGCTCTCAAAGCACAGCTGCAAAACATCTTTGTCAAATACCTGGTACTTCTGAAATAAATACAGAAGTAAATGAAGGAAAGGATCTTTCAGCCCTCTGGGTCTGTCAGCAATCCTCAGAGTTCCTCAGCGGGCATCACTCCAATCTCTGCCTCCATCTTCACGTGGCTTGCTTCTCTGTGTGTGTCTGTGTCCTCTCGTCTTATACGGAGACCAGTGGATTTAGGACCCAATCTAACTAAATACAGGATGATGTCATCTAGGTATCCTTAACTAGTTACATCTGCAAAGACCCTATTTCCAAGTAATTTCTGGGTGGACATGAGTTTTTAAGGGACATTATTTAACCCTCTACAGCTGGTTTCCCTCAGAATAAGATTTTTCATGAAACCAAGGCAGAAGCTGCAAGGCTTTGTCTGACCCAGCCTCAAAAGCAATCAGCAACATTTCTATTGATTATACGTGAGCAACAGGGCGAGCTCTGATTTAAGAAGAGCCCGCACCGGGCATAATACCAGAAGCATGGTCCCTTGGGATCGTATTTGGAGACCAACATCTATAAGAAGGACCAGGTAAAAGGGGAAATGAACAGGAGGGACGAACAACTGAGGGGAGAGAAGAGATGATTAAGACTGCCGTAGTGGGAAACACTGGGATAAGGGAAGCAGTGCATTGCACTTGACTTCCAGGAAGGGTCTGAGGACATAGAAAGAGGAAGGACAGAGAGGCTTTTCAGGAGCCACCATCTGGTATAAGAGAAAAACTGTGAGTGAAAGAAATATTTTAAAAGGATTTTTAAGAAGTCTCACTGCACATCAAGACTCTCCTCACCACTTTGACATTTCTCAAGATACTGGGTAAAGATTTTAATTGCCTTCATTTATGTTTTTCTGCCTGGCTTTTTCTTTTTTTTTTTTTTTACATCTTTTTTGGAGTATAATTGCTTTACAATGGTGTTAGTTTCTGCTCTACAACAAAGTGAATCAATTATACATATACATATGTTCCCATATCTCCTCGGTCTTGCGTCTCCCTCCCTCCCACCCTCCCTATGCCACCCATCCAGGTGATCACAAAGCACCAAGCTGATCTCCCTGTGCTATGCGGCTGCTTCCCACTAGCTATCTATTTTACGTTTGGTACTGTACATATGTCCATGCCACTCTCTCACTTTGTCACAGCTTACCCTTCCCCCTCCCCATATCCTCAAGTCCATTCTCTAGTAGGTCTGTGTCTTTGTTCCCATCTTGCCCCTAGGTTCTTCACGACATTTCTTTTTTTCTTAGATTCCATATATATGTGTTAGCATACGGTATTTGTCTTTCTCTTTCTGTGGCTGTTATTTTTCACACATGATTTTCTGCAAGCCAAGATCACAAGATTCCATTGTTTTTATACAACCTACATCTCTCTAACCCTCTTAGTAAAGCTAGTACAGGGCTCTGCCCATGGAATGTAATCAACAAATAATGACCAGTTTTAGAGCATTTACAAGTTTAATTTGGAGAGTGTACATTTGAATGCTGAAACCAGGATTTCTTTTGAATAGGAGTATGTGCATGCCCTTTCAAAAGAATACCAACTGAGTTTTTTAGATTTTCCTCACTGTAACAAGTTTCAACACGGGTTGTTGGATTTTTATAGTTTGAGGATCTTTAAAGGTGATGTTTGGCTTACTGCCTTTGCAGGAAAGTTTGGCTGGAAGGTTCATTTTATTGAGCAGTAGAGCTGACAGTCTTCAGAAAGCAAAAGACTCAGAAGACGTAGGCAGTGTTCCCACACAGGCTGCAAAAAGTACTCCCCACGATAAGCCCAATAATTCTTCCAGCTCAAGAAATTTTTAGAGGGTGACTAGGACTCCAGGCAGCAAGTGGGGATTTTATAGCTGCTGGCTTTCCAGCTCTGGGGAGCTTAGTTAATCACAGAAATTAAGGACTGAAATCACTCAGATGATGTTTAGACCCCAACCAATGAAACAAACCAACCATGGGAGGGAGTCTATGGAAATACTTTCTATTTCAGCGTAGTTGATATAATCTGGTTACAAAAGACTAGGAACTGACCTGAAATGAAATCTCTCTCCTCACAACCTGCGCATCCTATCTGGGTTTGTTTAGCTAATATTTGTCGAAGACTTACTATGTTAGCATTTGATGTGCATAATCTATTTAATCCTTACAACACTCCTATGAAATTGGTACTAATGAAAAGAAAATGTACTGGGCTGGAAATTTGGGTGGGGATGGGTGGAATAGTCCCTGCTCAAAAAGATTGTCTTGCAGTGAAATGTAAAGAATGGTTTACATATTGTCTGGATGTTTAAAACTATAAGAATAAAATAAATCAAGAATATAGTTTGAGTTTTAACGAATCAAGCCAATGCCTCAAAGAGGGTCTAAACACAAGTTTAAATTTATTTATATGTTAAACTTATAAGTATCCAGATCCACTTATGAATGTATATGTTCTTATCCCTACAATCTTGGTGTAATGGAAGCCCCTCCATGTATTAATGACATTAAAACAGATGTAAATGTGTAAATTAAACACCAATTAAATATGGAGGGAGATACCACTCCATATCCACCAAGACGGCTAAATTCAGAAAGACAGACAATAACAAGTATTGGCGAGAATTGATGAGGTCATATTTAAAATGGTACAGCCACTTTCGAAAATAGTCTGGATGTTCCTCAAAATATTAAATATACATTTACCATATAACCAACAATTCCACTCTGAGATATCTACGCAAGAGAAACGAAGACATATGTCCACACAAAGAGTTGCACGTAAATGTTCATAGCAATATTATTCATAATATCCAAAAGGTGAAAACAACCCAAATATCCACCAACTGATTAATGGATGAACAAAATGTGGTGTATCCAAACAATGGAATCTTATTCAGTAATTTAAAAATATGAAGTACTGATACATGCCACAACATGAAAAGCCTTGAAAACATTATGCTAAGTGAAAGAAGCCAGTCACAAATGACCACATATTATATGATTCCATTTATATGAAATGTCCAAAGTAGGGAAATTCATAGAGACAGAAATTAGATTAGTGGTTCCTAGGGGAGAGGGAAATGGGCCGTGACTGCTAATGGGTATAGGGTTTCTCTAGTAGGAAGGTAACGAAGGTGTCCTAGAGATTGTCATATGATACTTGCACAATTCTGTGAAAATACCAAAGCCAATGAACTGCATATTTTAAAAGAGTGAACATATAGTATGTGAATTATATCTCAATAAAACTGTTCTTGGAAAAAAGAAGAGAAAAGAAAGGAAAATATAAAGAAATATGTGGTTTTAAAAGTGCCACTTGGGGGACTTCCCTGGCGGTCCAGTGGTTAAGACTCTGCGCTCCCAATGCAGGGGGTACGGGTTTGATCCCTGGTTGGGGAACTAAGATCCCTCATGCAGAATGGCACAGAAGAAAAAAAAAGGCACCTCTTGGGGGAAAGTCTGAGAACAGGAATGGATTCAGGTTTGCAAGCCTTATATGTATACAATTTGGGGAACCTTCTTCAAGAAAAATAATTTTTTAAATGCCAGTACATTGTACAAGGTGAATATGGTTAACAATACAGTACTGTACACTTAAAAATCTGTTAAGAGGGTAGAGTTTATGTTATGTGTTTTTTACCACAATTTAAAAATGCAAACACAAGATTCAGTACAAAACTGGATATTTAGAATGAGAAAAGAAATGACAGATTATGAATTTTTAAAAGCTGGAAACCAGCCAGAACCCATTTATAAAACCACATTTTTTATTAGCTAACTGCCTGCTGTATGTCTACAATCCTATTTTCCTCCATTGCTGGCTGCATAGTCTTTGTTCACTTTTCCACAAGACAATGATTTCCATCAATTTCTACAGGGAGAATAGGAAGCGTTCAGTCTTTCCTCTAGCATAATTGATACAAATTGCTTTTTATTATACACGTATCCCAATTTCCCCCTCCTAAAGATGTTTCCTGCCTTCCCAGGACACCCTCCCCAGAGATGGAGGACAGTTTTTATCTTCTCTTTGAGCACGACTTCACCCCCTGCACTTGAACTTTCCAACACCAGCCAGGCTAGGCTGGTGAAGATGTGCTGAAATCAGCACTCCCATCCTGCCCAGAGAAGAGTGAACAAATCAGCTGTCCTTGGAAAACGATATGGCAGTAGATATTAGAGATCCCTCTAAATTCTACCTCTGGGAATTCCTCCTAAGGAAATAACTTTAATGCACAAGAACAATCTAAATGTCTGATACAGGCAAATAATAAAAGAAATCATATTTGATCAAGTGTTGGCCATTAAAATAATGTAAAATGGTCATTAAAATAATGTAAAAATGTGGGGGAAATTATAATACATGTGATGTTGCATAATTATAATAAGCCACGAGGTGATATAAAATTGTGTACACAGTATGAACTAGATTTGTTTTTAACCCTGTGCACAAAGAAAAAAAGATTGGAAGGAAATACATCAAAATGCTAAAATGATTGTGTTGGGAGAGTCTTATGTAAATTTTCCTTATCTCATATAAATTTCATAGTGACAATAATGTTGCCTAATAATCCTGTCTGCTCCCTGCCTCAGCCCGTAGAATTAATGGTCCTAAGTATTAGCAAAGCAGCTGGCTCCTCAGAGGGGGGCACTGTGATAAATAAATGTAAAGTAACATTATGAGTTTCTTTTTAAATCTTTTTTAGCAAAATGACTTGTTTACACATAGCAATATTCTGGGGGGAAAAAAATCAATGCAGTTAAATATTTTCACCTCTGAAATTGCCTCACACATAGTATCTAGCTTTGCTCCTATGACTGGAACCTCTGTTCAGTGACTCCTGAACACACAATTACGGAGTCAGTGTCTCCATGCCATCTGTTGCGTGCTCTGCAGACTTGGAAATCAGAATGACTCAACAAGAAGCACGCAAAGCTGCCAGGAATTGTCAGAGGTGCGTGTTATTGTAATAACAATCTGGAGGCAGCAGTGGAGCAGAGGAAACAGGAGTTTGTTCCTCTAGTCAGGGCGTAGCGGCTGCTGGACCAGAACTGATGGGGGAAAGAAGAAAGGATGGGATGAAAATGCAATCAACAGTCAGTGATGGGCAACTTGCAACTTGGATATTCGTAAGGAAAGCATCTACACTTTAGGTGGTGGTCCAGTCATGTTTTAAACACCTAAATGTCACCGTAGAGAGAGAATTCCATGCAAGTCCACTTCCTGTTGGACTTTACACCATGGGCTTCCTAGCAGAAACAGCCCTGTGATTTGAAGGAGGTGAGAGTCACATGTAGGAAGCCTGTGATTCCACAGGCTCATGGTAGCCTTCCTACATCAACACATGCTAACCAGAAACAGAGCTAAGCCTTGGCTACGGAGTACAGTGGAAAGAACCCCAGCCTTTGGAATTGGAAAGACTGTGGTTCAAATCCAGACTCAGCCACTTCCTACCTGTGTTTCATTGACAAGATGCTTAACCTCCCTCCGGACTCAGTTTTAGCATCAGTAAAATGGGAATAATAATCCCTGCTTTACAGGATTCTTAGGAGAATCATAAATAGTATTTGTAAACATAAAAGTAACCATATGACTCAGCAATTCCACTCCTAGGTGTCTACCCACACAAAGACTTGTATATGAATGTTTACAGCAGTTTTATTCAAAATAGCCAAAAAAGTAGAAACAACCCAAAAGTAGGGACTTCCCTGGTGGCGCAGTGGTTAAGAATCCGCCTGCCAATGCGGGGGATGTGGGTTCGAGCCCTGGTCGGGGCAGACTCCACATGCCGTGGAACAACTAAGCCTGTGCACCACAACTACTGAGCCTGCGCTCTAGAGCCTACGTGCCACAACTACTGAGCCCACGCACCACAACTACTGAAGCCTGTGTGCCTAGAGCCGTGCTCCACAACAAGAGAAGCCACTGCCCGCGCACTGCAACGAAGAGTAGCCCTCGCTCTCTGCAACTAGAGAAAGCCTGTGAGCAGCAACGAAGACCCAACACAGCCCCAAAGTCCATGTATTTTATGATTCCCTTTATATGAAATGTCCAGAATAGGAAGTTCTATGAGACAAAGATTTGTGGTTCTTAGGACTGGGGAGGATGAGAGCTGGAGGGATGATAGCTAAAATCAACTATGGTGATGGTTGTACATATCTGTGAATGTACTAAAAATCATTGAATCTTACATTGTAGATGGATGAATTGTAAGGTATGTAAATTATATCTCAGTAAAGCTGTGATTTAAAACAGAAATGATCTGTATAAAATGCCTTGCATAGTTCCAGGTAATCAATAGGTCACGGTTATTATTAGATCTGTCATTCAATTACAGTTTATCTGGCTTCTCCCCCTTCTAGAAAATGGACAATGAAATTCCCTTAGTACAGTGTGTTTCCTGCTCAGAGGTAATATTAGAAGCAGAACTGCAGTCCTTGAAGAGACTTTGCAGCTCACCATTCCTTTTTACAGATGGGAAAACTAAGACCCAGAAGATTGACGGCTCTTACTTGAGGAACGTGGATTAACCAGTACATTCCCAGCAAAGCAAGGCAAGCGCAAAGGCAGCAAAGCTCCTCCTCCCAGGGGCACATCTTCATGAATCACTTCTGCCTGAGTCCTTGGCCCAGGACCTACTTCTGAAAGAACGGCACACCCATAGGTACAACCAGAATTATCACTGGGCTTGAAGCTGGAGTGTACTGAGGACAGTTGTACTCTCCTGGACATTCCGGTAGTTGACATTTTCTTCCACAGTAAGAATTTGGGAAACACCATCAGACAATTAAATGGGGCTCAGAGCTTCTCCCTACAGTAAACACTGACACCTGGATCATACACACCCTCTGCACACACAGGACCCTTGGTGGAAAAAAGGACAAATCTCAACCGAGGCACCAGCTGCTGGTAGGCTGAAATTTGAAAGGCTATTCTGTCCCCAAACACCCCCCCCCACCCAAGTCTGAGTCTGCAAATCCCCATTAGGGACTCATTCCTTTGGAGAGAAGCATTGCCTCTCCAGACCTCCTCTTTTAAGAGTTGAAAACAAACAGCTAGCTGTTATCAGATATGAACATCTTTGTGGAAACAGATTTTGTCAGAAGGCTGACATAAAGGTCCTCACGGTAATTGTAACTATAGGATGAAGAAATATTTTTAAAAGGAGATATTCTGGGGAAAGGGGCAGCGATATCCAGAAGAGTGAACAGTAGCAAGGAAGGAAACAGACCGAAGCAGCCAGAAAAATGTACAAACAGGAACTGAGGAGGCAAAGGTAACTTATCCTCTTTTGATTTTAAATCATAGAATTTTAAAGCCAGCAGGAAAGCTAGATATCATCTAGTACAATGGTTTTCTAAGGTATGTTGGCAACTGACTTTTCACATAAATGTTACTCGAGCCTAGTATTTAAAACAGGTAAAAGAGGAGTTCCTCTAATAACTGCAGAGGGAGGTGCCACACTCTGCCCACTGTGCTTCCCCTTGGGCAGCCCCTTGGTGTGTCCAAGAATCCAAGACTCATCCACATCAACTTGGAAACTGCTGCCCCACCCTGTTGTGTGATCAGAAACGGTACCTATTACCATTAATTACTTAGTGTAAGTAACATCTACCAGGTGTTGACAATGAATACACAGTGAAATCCCAGCAGTGTAAAAAGTAACCACTTTAAACAAAAAAATTAAAAATAAAAAAAGTAACCACTTTACAAGGATTTTCTCATTTAAGTCTCACAATAACCCCCTCTGGGGTTGGTACCATTATTATTCCCATTTTACCAATTAAGTGGCACACAAGTTAAATAACAGCTAATACCATTTGGAGGCAGGATTCGAGTGCAGGCTATCTGACTTCAAACCAGCCATCATATTTCTCATAATTCATCCTCCCTGTCCTGCAGATGCAGGCTGAGCACAGGAAAGTGGGCTGTGTGCGCTCAGAAGGTTGACGAGTGCAGGGCAGGACCCGGGATCGGGGGTGGTGACGCCCAGCTCAGGGTCCTCCTACAGGGTTCCTTCATCTAAAGGATTGGGTAAAAAGTCTTCATGAAGAATCCCCAGTCTTCAGCACGGTTCCCCCAACCCGCCAGGTCCAGATCCCTGCCAGCCCTCCAGTCTCACTTCAGTGAGAGCCCAGTGCAAGTCCCAGTCATGCTCCTGGACAACCATGTCCTAAAAATGTCACACTCACATCTTCACTCCCTTTCCTCAAGTTGTCCCCAGAGAAGGGACTCCCAGGGGATGTCCTTCCCCTGCCCTGATTAACTCCTACTGAGCCTTCAAGGTTTTATTATGTCATCTCCCCTGCATGATTCCAGGGGAATCCCTGGACACCCCCTGGACCTCCCCACATATCCTGGCCCACCTGGGCCCATCCTTCCTCCTCACTCCCCTCCACATGGAAGCACCTTTACACCTGTGTACATCTGCCTCTTCAACTGAAATCTTAAAGAGTGAGTCCCACCTGTTACCCACCTTTGTTCCCTGAACCTAGTACAGAGCGGGCACTTAGGTTTGCTCCGTGAAGCAGAAATGAATAAGCAAATGACCATTGAGGTAACACTCAAAAATAACTAGCTATCAAGTACATTTTGAACCACCTCCCCAATTTTTTTCTTTAAGTAAAAAGTTCACTCAAGCGTGGCGCAGTGGTTGAGAGTCCGCCTGCCGATGCAGGGGACACGGGTTCGTGCCCCGGTCTGGGAGGATCCCACATGCCGTGGAGCGGCTGGGCCCCATGAGCCATGGCCGCTGAGCCTGCACGTCTGGAGCCTGTGTTCTGCAACGGGAGAGGCCACAACAGTGAGAGGCCTCCATACCGCAAAAAAAAAAAAAAAAAATGTTCACTCAAAAGTTAAACAATAATTGCTTTCTATAAGAAAAAAAATCACCTTAAATAGCATGATTAAATATAAAACTTACCCACGGATGGCATACCCCTTTCTGGACATGCAGTTCTGCTCAGTTAACACACGTGAGACTTCCCAGAGCTCATCTGATCTTCAGCCTCTCTGGGGACAAGCACAACCACGTGTTCTTGAGCTCCCCACCTGCATCTCTGTCAAGTGGTGCCCAAATCTCTCCTCACACCCACCTGGGACCAAGAAGCCACAGTCTCTCCAAGGCAGCTCATTCTGCCATAATTACAATGAATCATAAGAAATAAGAGAAAAGTATCCTATATTCAACCAAGATTTGCTTCCGTGTAATTCTTCCCAAATACTTCTAGTTCATTCTTAGGTCCACTCAGATCCAGCCTAATCCCTTTTCTAGAAAACAGCCCTTCAGAATCCTCTCAAGTCCCATCTGAGTCTTTGGATTAAATATCCCCAGCTCTGCCAACCATCCTGACTGCCTTCTCAGCAACTGTGTGGCTTGTCAACAACTCCCCAAGTGTAATAGACTGTTGCTACTGATGCACCCAGCTCTTTTGGCAGCTAGTAAAAGAGGTCAACCACCTCCTCTGAGTCTTTTCCATTCTTGTTGCTGCCAAGCCATGTCCCTCCCATTCTAAATGGGGCAGCAGGATTTATGGACCTTAAATATTAGTCTGGCCAAAAAGTTCGTTCAGCTTTTTCTGTAAGATGCTGGGAAAACCGGAACGAACTTTTTGGCCAACGCAATATAGCACTGACAGATTTCACTTTGTTTCTGTAATTGCAGGAGAGACTGCTAGCTGTTGGTCAATATCCATTTCCTCTTTTTCCCAGGTACACAGTTAGATTACATTTCCCAGACTCCCTGGCAGCTAGGTGTGGCCACATGACTTAGTCGTAGCCAATATATTGTAAACACAAGTCAACATATTTAAGAAACAAATATGACATCAGAATAACCAAATAGCTAATGAGAAATGTTTCTTTTTTTAGAGGAACTCTGGCTAACAAATGAGCAAGAAAAGATAGAATATCACCATGTACAAGCCTTTAAGTGATCATCAATAGTCAAAACACACACCACCATCTACGAAGTAAACTTGCCCCAAAAATCAACGTGAATCTGGACAAGAGAAACAAAAGTGGCCCTAAATCAATCATTGTTGAATTGGAATGATGAGGATTGGGGATGAACTTTAGTATCTCCCTCCTTTTATATATGTTTGAAATATTCCATAGTAAAACATAAAGTTTAAAAAAACCCACATGCTCTTCTCTTCTGGACGTACATCTAGAGGAAGATGTTAATGGGGCCTTTAGGGATGGAAGGAGCCACAAAATGGAAGGAGCCTGGGTCCTCACCAGTCATTGGCCAACCATGGACATCCACCTCAGACTGGTATGTGAACAATAAATAAATATCTATTGTGTGTGTGCCATTACAACATTCTAGGTTTATTTGTTTCCACAACCTACTCTACATATAAAACACAGCAATAAATACTTTGGTCTTGATTCATAGCTTAATCTATGGGATCTTTCCAAAATCATTCTTTTATTCAAATTATGTTCCCTCCTTTTGCTATTTGTGCAGTCTAGCATTTGAGCTTTGGGATGAAAATGCCAAGTACAACATTTCTAAATGTTAGACAATGTCCTGAAGCTGCCATGAGAAACCTTCTACAGGGAGACCAAGATAATTAATCAATATCCTTTGAGTAGTGATTCTGTTATGAATCCACCTAATTATACTCACCCCTGACACAATATGCTGTTCTGTCCAGAGATTATGTCCATGTCAGATGCCTTGTTAAACTCTAACTAGGTAATTGACAGTTGGGCCTAATGTTAGAAAAAAAGGAAATAAGGTCAGATTTGATTTATTCTTGGGAAATCCACACTAACTCTATTGATCAGTTTTAGTTCTAAGTGGTCACAAGTAATTCCCTTAATAATTTATTCTAGAATCTTGGCTGGTTTCGACTGTCAAGTTCACTGTTCTATAATTCACGGGGAGAAAAGCCATCTTTCCTTTTTCAAAACTCAAAACTATTTTGTAGGTTTCCAACTTCTAACACTGCAATTCCTCAAATCCACTCCCAGTGGTTGGGTGTCCTCACTTGAAGATCCCCTGGAAAATATTTCCCTTGCCTCAAGGTACTTGAAATAATTTAGAGAAACTCGGGCTCTTGGATTTGATTCCCTTTCTATCAGCATGTATTCTACCATTGTTTTTGAAAACCTCTTCCTTAAGAGAGAAGAGATGCAAAATAACAATAGAGCCATCCAACTTTCCCCATGTTAATTATATTCACCACGTGCATCTCTCAGAGCAGTTAGTAGTTTCTTTTGGAAAGAAATTGCAGGTTCCTGATGCCTTGGCTCTTTCTGAGGCAGGAGGTAGATGGGCCCCAGGCAGAGCAGCTGGATTTTGTCCCCTGTGGACAGATACTCCAAGATAAAGACAGTAGCAGGAGTGAGGAGGAGCTGAGCCCTGCCGAGACCTTCGCGACTACACATGCACAGAAAGGCTCCTCAGGGCCAAAAAGGGAGGGGGCGCCACCCCATAGTAAGTGATATCAACTTACCCATAGGTCTACTCTTTGTTAGACTCCATCTT
>RJWK010023522.1:0-13334 GCA_004363435.1 Platanista minor
CCCGCGAAGGGGCTTCTCAGTGTGTGGAAACCTTTCCTGCTTCACAGCTCCCTCCCACTGGTGCCGGTCCCGTCCCTATCCTCTGTCTCTGTTTTTAGGGTTTTTTTTGTTTGCCCTACCCAGGTAAGTGTGGAGTTTCTTGCCTTTTGGGAGGTCTGAGGTCTTCTGCCAGCGTTCAGTAGGTGTTCTGCAGGAGTTGCTCCACATGTAGATGTATTTCTGGTGTATCTGTGGGGAGGAAGGTAATCTCCGCGTCTTACTCTTCCGCCATCTTGTCTCTGTCTTCCATTCACTACTTTTAAGCTTAGAAAGCTTGTCTCTCTATCACAAGATCCTTAAGATCCTTGAACTATTAGCTACCAGTTCTATTATTTATTTAACACTTAACAGATAAATTAATCTGTACTTTGTTCTGCTTTATGTTCTGTAGTAAAAAGCCCAAAATTTTTTGCTTATATGGACAAATTCTTGAATAATGTCTGTTGAATAAATCCATCTCTTAACCTGTTGAATGTAATGCTTCCTTTATCATGTGTTAAATACTGCATTTACTGGCAATTGTTTCAGGCTTATTCTGCTTAATTTCTTTAATGACTGTAGCTTTGCAATGTTGCTTAATATGTGTTGAGGTTAGTTTTCATTTTTATTTCACTTTATTTATAAAATTATAATTCCCACCATTATCTGTTTATTATTTTCTATAAATCTCAGAATTGTTTAGTCAGTTTCCCCCAGATATGCTATTGGAATTGCATGAAAACAGTTTTGGTCCCCACCCTTGTGGGATGTAATCCACAAAGGGAGAAGAGACAGTAACCATATAAACAAACAAGTGAACATCTAATTTCGGATACTAATACGTGAACTGAAAGCAGTGAGTAGAGTTTGGTGATTGACAATAAGTGTATGTGAGATTTGGAAGGCTGGGAGAGAAGCCACCAACATTGTGTGTTTTAGGAAGACCTTTTCTAAGGAGCCGTCTTTGAAGTTGAGGTTTGAAGAATGGGAAGGATCCAAAGAGTAAAAAACAAGGACATACAAGGCAACCAGAAAGAACAGGCAAAGGCCCTAAGGTGAGAATATCTGGGCATATACGAGAAGCTTAAACAATGTGAAGGGGTCTGAAGCACCACAAGCAAGGGACAGAGGCAGGTGATGAGGCTGAGTGGGGCAGCGAGGCCAGAGTTATGAATTTGGATTATATTTAAGATGCAGTGGAAGTCATTGAAGGATATGAAGTAGCCAGTGGCATGATCAGATTTGTTTTAAAATGATTATTCTAGCTATTTCCTGGAAAATAGATTATAGGGGGTATGAGCAAGAGGAGGAAAAGCTATGAGAGGCTATTGTGGTGGCGTTGGTAAGACACGATGCTATTTTTTGAATATTTATTTTGTATTCAGTTACTTTATTAAAAATCCTCTTTATTATAATTCTGGAAGCTTACTTGGTTTATTGAGATTTATACATATATAATTATTATTTTAAATTAATAATATTTTTTCTCATTATTTATAATAGTCACAGCTGTTGTACCACTTTCACATCCTATAGCATTGTTTAGATGTTCCAGAGAAGAAATCATCAACAGTCAATGTGTCAGTCGTTGTTTTTTTCCTTCCTTTGATTTTAACGGCAATGCCTTGTGTGTGCCATGGTTAAACATGATGATGGGTTTTGGCTCTCACACTGCTATTTATTATGTTACATTTTTAACACATTTTATCTGTAATAGGTGTTTGATTGCATCAATGTCATTTTTGGCATCTATATGATAATCACATTGTGCTTCTCTTTTGATTATTAAGTGGGCTTACCTCTTCTCATGGTTTCAACTTTTGATTCTATGGCATTTTTTTAAATTTTTTTTTAAAAATTATTTATTTATTTATTTACCTATTTTTGGCTGTGTTGGGTCTTCATTGCTGTGTGAGGGCTTTCTCTAGTTGTGGTGAGCTGGGGCTACTCTTCATTGCGGTGTGCGGGCTTCTCATTGTGGTGGCTTCTCTTGTTGTGGAAGACGGGCTCTAAGGTGCATGGGCTTCAGTAGTTGTGTCACGTGGGCTTCAGTAGTTGTGGCTCGCGGGGTCTAGATCACAGGCTCAGTAGCTGTGGCGCACGAGCTTAGCTGCTCTGAGGCATGAGGGATCTTCCCGGACCAGGAATGGAACCCGTGTACCCTGCATTGGCAGGTGAATTCTTAACCACTGCACCACCAGGGAAGCCCTGACTCTATGATATTAATCTCATTTTAAAAACTTAGCTTGGGAGACGCCATAACAGGTGATACCATTTACTAAAATGAGCCCCAGATGAGAGATTTACTTTCTTTCCGTAGTCACATCTGATTCTAAGACTGATTATCTAATTCTATGACTCTCAGGTCTTTGCAAATGCATCTTTAAACATATAATCTCCTTGAACTCATTTGCTAGTTTTTATATGGTGAACTTTGGTTCTGCGTGAAGAAAAACCTAGAAAGAGTAGAAAGAAAAAAAAACAGGGAGACAATGTTGTGTGATCAAAGATGCAAAGATTTGGAGGGCTCTTCATTGCATGGTTCAAATGCCACCTTGATCTTTAGCAATTGTGCAGCTCCTGGCAGGATATGGGACCCTTAGGGATGAGAATATCAGCTTGCTTTGCAGGAGGGCTGTGAGGATTGGATGCTAAAATTTAAGTAAGAAATTCACCACAGGGGCAGGCCTAAAGATTTTAAGATGAGCCTTGCACTGTGCTAAGAACGGTTTTGTGCTAAAATTCTAACTCTTTCAATTTTCCCAAAAGCCCTATGAATATTATCATTATACCAGTTTTACAAAGCGGGGAATGAGACACTGAAAGTAGGCTGTGGTCCCCCTGCAAGTCAGTGGCAGCACTGAGATACGAACTCGGCAGCATGGCTCAAGTCCCTACTCTTCACCACTACTGGGGACGTGTCCTCTTGATTTAAGTAGTATGTGTGAATCCTCTAGTCACTAAGCCTACAAGTCCTTGGAAATCAAGAAGTACAACTACTCCATTTTACAGCCGAGGAAACTGAGACCCAGAGAGGTAAATGATGTTCCCAGGTCATAAAACAAAGGGATGCCAACAGCTGCACGAAAATCCTGATCTCATTCCATTTTCCAACTTTTACAAGTAGAAAGACCTTCTAGTATCTCTACTTTGGAACATTTTAGGCTTGCCCTCAAGTTCTTGGGTGAACTTCAGGTCTTGTAAAGTGACGAGAGGCTTTTATCTGCATTGCATTGTTGCTTTCAACCAATTTTTGAAACTTTTCCTTTAGGTCAGAGATAATCATTTCAAGGGCTATAATTATAAGCCTTGGTGGATCTTCATAATAGTACTACAAGTGAATTATATTTATTACCTTTTTAAATGTGGAAGAAAGCATAAGTGAAAAGCAAAAACTGAACAAACAAAAAATTCTGAGAATATATCTATGCATGTAAGTTTGTAAGTTTACTTAAGGCTTAATTCACCTAGCTTAACTTGAATTTCTGGCTAAGCTCCAATAAGTGCAAACAGTGCCATGCTTCAGATACCAAAATGGATTCATTCCTAACGTGGATAAAGCAACACCTAAACACTGATCCTGGTTTTCTAACTGACCAGTGTGATAATATCAGAAATATGTTCCAGTGAGGGAAATCTTCCCTAGTAGACTTAGCTGATAATATTTGATGAGGAAATGAGGAATAAGTTGAAGAACTTAGATCCTAGGGGTAATATCTACTAGCAGTTAACTGTTGGAAGTCTTCACAATAATTTCCTTCTTTGTTCCTTTAGCTTTCCATGTTGTGGTTATGGAACCCCAGCAATTTTTTTTTCTGGGTGCTGTTGCACTGAACCTAAGTATCATCATGCATCAGGTTAGTGGGATGGCATCACAAGAATTTGATAATTCTTCCCCTGCATGGCTTTGGCCATATCTTGGAATGAATCTAAAATCCAAGAATTGGAAAGGACAGCTCCATATCTCATAGGACTCCATTAAATAGTGTTTGTAATGGTCACTTATTTCCAACTTGATTGCTTCTAGAGATAGGGAACTCATCACATCTTCACCATCATTATGATGATCTAAATATCATTTGTTGAGAACTTACCATGGGCTGAGTGCTTTCCACATATGACATCTTTAACCCTTTCAACAACTTTGTGGGGTATTATCACTCAGAGTTTATAGAAGAAACAATGAAAGCTCAGACAAAATTAGCTCACAGTTTCACAATAGTGGAGATAAAATTCAACCCAATTCTTTACTGGTTCTGAGCTAAGACTCTATAGCCAACCTCTGCCCACTAGTTGAGAAGCCACACTTACCAGGTTGTATCATTGCCACCTAAGGATCAAAAGGAGGAAGTACTCTTTCTTCCTCCACATCTCAGCACTTCATCACTGATTTAACCCAATTCCTTTATCATACCATGCTGAGAATACTATGACTTTTCTGGGTCCTGAAAATTTTATGATTATAATTAGTGAGTCTATTACATCACTATTTTCCATTCTATTTTAGAGGTACAATGGAGTGTACTGGTTAAGAGCATAGACTGTGGTGTCATGCTGCTTGCCTTCAAAGATAAGTCCTCCAGCCAACTAGCTGTATGATGCTGGACAAATTCCTTAACCTCTGTTTTCTCATCTGTAAGATGGGAATTTTGTGAAGATTTAAATAGTTAATCAGTGTAAAACACTTAGAGCACTACCTGATACTTGGTAAATGCTGTATGAACATGTTTTCTATTAGTATCATTGTTATATATCAGCCTAGCCTGAATCCCAGCCTCTGTACTTCTCCTTCTTGGAGAGCTGGGGATGGCTTGGACAGCCTCTGTTGAGGCTGAATGTGTTTCAGTAGCACTTCACTCATGCTTTGGGGCTCATTCCACTTTCACCCAGAACCTATATTTCTTTCCCATCACTTGATCCATTTCCACACTGCTCCTGGCTTTTTTGGTGTTACTTCCCTGCTGACAACCCAGGATGGCTGCCCACGGTGGGTCCACACTTTACCAGAGTACGCAGAAGTGGACTTAACTCTACCTGCCCATCCTCATCACCTGCCACTTTCCTCACTATGACCTGTGCTCCAGCCTCTTGCCCATCCCTGAACACTCCTTCCAGGCATTTTTACCATTCCATTCCTTCCATCCAGAAAGCTCTATCTCTTTATCGAGATGAAAAAATCCCACTCATCATTCCAGATGCAGCTAAAAATGTTTTCTTCTTTGAGAAATAGTCTTAGACCTCTAATGATCTTCACTCTCTGGACTACCAAGACTTTATATGTTTGCTATCTGTTAGCTTGTGTGACATTTGTGTGCTGTGATTTACCAGTATGTCTCCTCTGTCATCTCTGCTCTGGTAGATCAATGAGGGCAGGGGTAGAGCCTAATGAGTTGAGAAGCCGTGTGGTACAGTGAATTGAAGTATGAGTTCTGCAGCCAGATTTCCTGGATTTAAACTCTAATTTGCCAGCTCCCTAACTGTGTGACTGTGAGCAAGTCACAGGGTCTCTCTCCTTGCCTCAGTTTTCTCATAAGTAAAGTGGGAGTAATAATAGAAATTGCCTCATAGATTATAGTGAGACTAAAATGAATTCATGTACACAAAGAACATGGAAAATAATTAGGCATACTGTAAGCATTCAAAAAATATTGGCTGTTATTTCTAGCTGTTTATTATTATATATTGTATTATATTATATTATATTATATTATATTATATTATATTATATTATATATTTTATTCCTTATTTCCTATCCCAGTACATGGCATGGCCCATAGATATACTCAACCACTATTTGGTGATTGGGTAGATGAATTCCCAATTTAAAAAAATCTTAGTTTCCATACACATTCTCACTTCATGTCATAGCTTTTAAAAAAAAAAAGCAAACAAGAAAAACTCACTTTGGTTTCTGTCTAAAACGTTTTTCGTGTGCTTAGTAAACCAAGGCCCTTAAACCCAAAGCCTTTCTTCTGACTGCTTTATTCTTCCCAGGAACTGGAGGCGGGTCCTCAAACTTGGTCTTGGACCTGGGTCTCTAGCAGCTGCCAGTCCAAGCTCTTTGCTTTGAATCCTGATTGCCCCTGCCTGGATTCCTTTCCCTTCTAGGCTTTGCCCTTTCTCCCTCTCTTGCATGCCTGTCTTTCTGCCCATTGTTTATTCCTTGTCTGGGCTGTGCTCCACTGTTGCCTATCTGTTTGAGAACCCATTATCTCCCTGGCCTGATGGCCTTTGTTCCACCAACTCTGGCCACATCGCTTGTAACTCAGCCTGGTTCTAGTCCCTGACCTCGCCCATCTGTCCTGTCCAGGGGATTCACTGGGTTACACCTAAACACATCTCAAAACAAAACATCAAACCTGGGGAAGAGCCAATTCGGCCTGTAATTTGGATATCAGCAGCTTTTTCGCATCATTAAAACATTTATAAAATGCTAAGTGCACCTATTTTCCTTTGAGAGTGTCCTTGTGGTGAACTAGGCAATGTACACAAAGGATAAAGCAGAGGGAGATACTCAAAATATTTAACAATGTACTATGAGCACCCTCAGATCAGCGTGAGTGCTGGAAATACACAATCAGTTTAGGTGTACCCACTGAATAAGCATTCAGTAATGGAAGCTGCTATTATGACACTCTCTTCTGGGCTCCTACTAGGGACAAAAGTATCTTTTTTCATATTTCCTTTCTATACAGATCCTTTGCTTTTAATGTTGCCAGATTAAATACTGGACACCCAGTTCAATTTGAATTTCAGGTAAACAATGAATCTTTTAGAATATGTCTCAAATAAGACATGGGGCATACTTAAAGTTAAATGATACATTGTTCATCTGAAATTCAAAGTTAGCTGGGGATCCTTTTTGTTTGCAAAATCTGGAAACCCTATTTACTATGTCTCACCCCAGATTGACCTAAATGTTGTGTCCACTTTCATCACCATAAAGTTGAAATTCTCTGCTTTCTGTGCATTCTAGCACAGTGCTTGGCACACAGTAGGTGCCCAAGAAATATTTGCTAAATTTTGTTTTATTTGAAGGCGAGTGATAGAAATCACAAAATGAAAAGCAAATACAGGGGAAGCAACAAAGCGACATAAAAGAAAGAAAATCTGAGGACTCTTGTTTTCCTTAGGGAATAATGCTGGTCTCCTGATGGACTGAGACTTGTGTACAGCAGTTGCTCCCCCCAGTGAGATGACCCATGTGAGTCTGATTTATCTCATATGCTGTAAAGGAACAAATTGCATATCTAGAGATATTGAGATGCAGCATCATGGGCAGCCTCTGGAAAAGCTAGCTGATGGCAGGTGCTGTGCTGCTGTAACTCTAGGGAATGTATTGCCTTTTCTGTTTGGTAGAACTTGGGCCATTGCTTAATAAGCATTTCCAGGAGCCACAGTCCCAAGCCCTCACTTTCCCACAAAGCTCAGATCTCTCTCACTGGCGCTGTTAGCACCAATGAGGGAGAACACAATGCCGTTCTGAACCACTTGGGATCTCGCCTCAGTGCCTGGGATGTGAAGTCCCAAATCCTTAGCACGGCATTCCAGACAGTTGCTGCTGCTCCCATCCCAATGCCTCTCCTAATTCCCTGCATCCCAGACACACCAGGGACCCTCACTGCTCCTGAAGAGCCTTGTTTTCTCCTACCTCCACACCTTCACTTCTGCCTTTACTCCTGCCTGAGATGTTTTTCTCCTTACTTTGCTTCTAGACAGATCTTAAGCCTCCTTACAAGTTACACTTTAAAAGTTTCCAGTGCTTTATGAAGCCTGTCCGAGCTTCTTATCGTCCTTTCAAAATCCTAGCACAGTTCTATCTTTGCTTCTGCCCAGAGGGAAAAAAAAGACTCCCTCTTTCGGGCTACAAATGAGTCAGTGATCTTTATGTGTTGGGAATTGCATTCAGCCATGAATTATAGGAACTTGCCCCAAATGGCTCAAACCAATTGGGAGTTTTATTTTTCTACTTAAATGTTGACTGGAGGTTGACATTTCAGAACTGATATGGTGGTTCTGCCAGAGACTCGGCTCTATTTTTCTGATGAGCTGTCCTTGACATTGTATCCTGACCCAGGGAATGTTTATTTCTGAGAGCTCTTCAAGGGCAGGGGCTACATCTGACATTTTTTAAACTGCTCATATCCTTGTGACAATGCAATAAATGCTCATCAAATGAATGGTAAATAAATGAATCATTAATGAGATAATTTCTCACTTGGAGATAAAGAAAAATGCATATTTCATTATACTAACCACAACCTCAGAGCAATGATCTATTGAATTTAAGAACATTCAGTGCTTCTTATATTTGCCTCAGATATCATGCTTTGGTTTATCTGAGAAAACACCAATTTTTCAGGGTCTTAGTGCCTTGATCTAAAAAAACTGAACTTAGAAATTAGGCAGCCTCCAAATTAGAGTGTAATGTATTCTTTTTTTTTTAGCATCTTTATTGGAGTATAATTGCTTTACAATGGTGTGTTAGTTTCTGCTTTATAACAAAGTGAATCAGTTATGCATATACATATTGAAGTGGTATGTGCTTCTTACGGAAACAATGTTATTATTGACACATATTTTCAACCAAGGATTTGTCAACAAATAAATCATAGAAATGATGGTTAGTATGTCATAAAAACACGAAGCCACAATAATTAAAAAGTGTAAAATTATGCCTTATGTCCTAGAAAATCAACATACACTTACAGCAAGTATTTATGAAACAAAGGTCCAAATGTACCATAAATTATGTACATTACACATAAAATGCAACTCTATTGTGCCATAAACAAGACTTAAAACTAACATGCTAGTGATAATAATGCTTTAAAGCTTTGGGCTAAATACAATTGATCTTGTAACCTCAGGGCTCACCACAATGCCTATGGTATGGAAGATACCCAACAAATGCTTGTGAATTTAATTAAACAGAATCTATGCAGAGCTCATAAAGCACTTTCACATGCATTGTGTTTTTACTCTGTCAATAATTGCCCTGTGTGTTTAGTAGCATAGAGAGTATACCCTTTGCAGATAAACTGAGGCTCATAACAGTTAAGTGATTCATTTTCTCAAGGTCAGAAAGTTAAGTTGCGGTGCTAAATCTCTTACCTAGTTTTTCCAACGAAGTTTGAAATGTTTTGATATTGCCTCATACAAACATCTATGATTCACATGGCTTAGGTCTGCAGATAGAAGCTTGAAAAGCCACATCCTTTTTCTCTTAATAAGTTTTCTCTAAATGGAATAGGAACATTCAAAACCATTTTATTTATCTCAGTTCTGTTTATCTCAGTGTAAAATAATACATGAGAAGAATAAATTTGCTATTGATGAGTATGATGGAAATGGTGTTTTTCTCACCAAATGATAGGTTTTGTTTGTTTGTTTGTTTTTTGCGGTACACGGGCCTCTCACTGTTGTGGCCTCTCCCGTTGCAGAGCACAGGCTCCTGACGTGCAGGCCCAGCGGCCATGGCTCACGGGCCCAGCCGCTCTGCGGCATGTGGGATCCTCCCGGACCGGGGCACGAACCTGTGTTCCCTGCATCGGCAGGCGGACTCTCAACCACTAGGCCACCAGGGAAGCCCCAAATGATAGTTTTGACAGGGAAGTCTGGCCTCAGATTTATCCCTGGTTCTTCTTCTACAGCAGTTATTTTTATTAAGAACTGCAATTTGCTATTAGGACAAAAGGCCACTACATAACACTAAGCTATGACTTCTGTCTGCTTGGCCTTTGTGTATGGGACTTAAAGTAGTTCCCATTTCATGGAAAACTAGACACAATGATTACTACTGAAATAGCTTATAATTTTATATGGCACTCCAATGCATCTACCAAATATTGCTAAAACAGGAAGACAATGGTATGCCGACAGAGTGTCCTCTGCTGGACAGTGGGTGTGTGGCAGTGTTCAAAATCATGACTTTTTGACATCAGACTGCGCATCCATTCCTTTCTTTGCTTCTTACTAGTAAAGTAATCTTGGAAAGTTACTGAACTCTCTGTGGTATAATTTTCTTGTCTGAAAAATGGAGATGAGAATAGTACCTACTTCGTATGATTGTTGTGAAGGTTAAATGTATAAAAGTATGTAAAGCATTGATAAAAATGCTTGTCAGGAAGCAAGCATTTCATGAATGGTAGCAAGTACCATTATTGGTTTTATATTTTTGAGGAATGGTGGGAACCTCTCATTGTCTACCTAAAATGTACTGAGGGTTAGGAAACCAGATAATTATGCTTATTATGGATGATAGTAAAATAGAAATTAATGGTATCTGTCTGTAGGTTGAACGGCTATCACACCGTAAAGTGCTAGTTCTTCTGTTTACAAGAATTCTGAAATTCACAATTGGAGTCCAAGCTATGCTTACCACCAGATTTTAAACTGTCAGAAGGAGGAGATCCTCTGTGTTTCAATCCCATCTGTTCCTCAGACAATTGGCACATTGGAGGTGTTCAACAAATATTTCTGCAGTGAGTGAGTAAATATATAGATAAAAGAAGTAATAGCATTTCCATGTATACCTGAAACTAACACAGCATTGTAAATCAATTTTACCGCAATAAAAAAAATAATTAGCATTTCCAGCAGTGTGACTTGTGACTAAGTTACCCTGTAACTACCCAACACATTAAGTAGCCTCTGTAGAAGCTGACCATCTTGATTCTTCTATGGAATGTAAATGTACTCTCATGAAATAAAGGGTTTTTTTGAGTTTATAAAGATATGAATGTGCTATAAATTTTATCAGTGTTGTTAGTTTTCCAATTACTGCAATCCCAATTTCTCCACATTACTTCTGCTCTTTTAATTACATAAATCATAATGGAAAAGAGAGGCTATAATTTAATGCATTTAAATTTTCCATGATGGAAACGACATCCATAGCTGTTCAGAAGGAGCCAAATGTTAAAGGCTGTGTTTAAATGTGATCTCTGCAAAGTGAGATGACTTTTCTGAATAGAGAGTCTTCTTATTTTATGTTCTGCCTTTGTCTTGAAGATTTTGCTGCTGAGCAACCATTAATAATTTGCAAGTAACTTAAGGAGTAGAGTGTAGGGGTCATTTTGTGAGGTGCCCTCCTGTTTGGTTTACTGACTTTGGGGAAGATTAAAGAAGTGTTTATTCCCTTCCTGAGGGCTTGATAAAACTTGGGAACTACTTTCAGGACCTAGGGATTTTGAAACTTCTGTTAGAATATTGATACAAAGATAGGAATAAGTATATGTTAGTTGAATCGCATGTTGAAATGTATAATTCTGTTTGTGTTGGCAGAGTCTGTGAACATAGGGTGCTCTCTGGCCTCCAAATTTTATTTGCTTATTGGCTGTTGGGAACTTGATACTTTGCCACATAAACAATACTAACAGATGAGACTGAGAAACCAACCCTTTCACACGCCCTCACAACCTGTGCGTTATAACCATTGTTTCTGTGAAAAATCTCATTCCAAATTCCAGCTCCTCTTTGTGCCTAATTCTTTGCTTAAAAGGAAACATGTACTCATTAAGTGTTGCATGACCCAGTTATGTCAAAAAGAGTTCTCTGGAGCAGCCCTAGAATTGGGGGGCTGTCAGCTGCTTCTGACCCTTTCTTTATGGCCTCAAATGCCAAGGAGAAACATCACATGCATTAGCATCAACAGCAGGAGAAGAACGGACAAGAAGAAACCCCTAAATCCTAAGAATCCTAAGAATCGCAGGTGTGCATCTTTGAAAGCAAAAGCACAGGGAAGCCAGGGGAGGAGATCACAGAAATGGCAAAGGGATCTGAGCTTGAGTTGAAGGTAGGAATAAAATATTAATATTCTTGATAATGGAAGCTACTCTTCATGGAAGGCTCATTATGTACCAGGAACTGTGGAGAACACCTTAATTCTCAGAAAGCTTGTTTGATGAGTGAGGAGTCTAAGGCTGAGAGTAAGTAGTCCATGATCACAGAGCTACACATGCCCAAACCAGAGTGTTCTGGCTCCTGTTTTCATTTTGTTTTTTCTCTTTCTGCCCAGCCCCCCAAACTATTCTGCCTGATGACTGGTGTGTCCCTGCAGAAGAGGCCAGACACAGTGCTGCTGCTCTGTTGAGACTTGGTAAGTTCAATGGGGGAAAGAGAATTAGGAAGCCCCCTGTCTGTGGGTCCAGACCACAATAACCTCACCCGCTTCTGCAAAAGCAGATACTTTGTTCTCCGTCTGTGACTCCTATGTCTATTCCTAAGTTTTTCTAAATTCAAGGAGGGAAGAATACACTTAAGTATAACCTTCACACCTAGTGTAAGCATACTGTTGTGATACTGTTTTACATATGTTTGTTTTTCTTTGGTTGGTGTTTTAGAGGTGCTCTTTTGTGACTAACTGATCTTGCTGCAAACAGCAATATATCAGCAAGAAGATCAATTAAATACAGGGAAAAAAGTCTAAACTAACGCTTACCCCCGGGCAACAGAGCCTCAGATTTCTACACTTAAGCCTGCCTTAAGCCACCGTTGCAGTGCGCTGGCTGGAGAAAGTGACATTTACACAGAAATGCCCTGAAGGAAAAAGAAACAAGAGTTGAAAGAGAGCCAGCAGAAACATTACAGGTTCATAAACCTGAAAACAGGAAGGGTGACCTTTTGAAAGGCTAGAAATGTACTTTTCAGCCTCTAAAATTCAAACCATTTTTGGTGTCAAAATGTCCTCAAGCTCCAAGTTGCTGTTTCCATAAACATGGCTGAGTTGAAAACTGTTGTAGCTGAAACTTTAGGTCTTCAAATGAAACCAGCACGGGGTCTGGGCAGGGAAATGTTTCCCTGGAGGTGGTGTGGACTGGCCTGTGAGCCTTTCTGAAAATCCTTTGTCACAGTTTATTCTTTTTGCAGTTGATAGATGGAAAACTGCAGAAATTAATAGCCAACCCTTTTAACATTTGCTCTCTAAAAGGCTCACCTCAGTGTCATTCCCTGGCCAGGGAAACCTTTCTAAAGTACCACTTTTTTCAAGAGATGATAGACCAGCAACAACTCAGTATTGCTCAGGTTTCCCAAGGTTTGGATGCCACCTTGGTGTGTCAAGAGAACTAGGAAAGTATAATGGAAAGACTAGGAGACTTGGCGGTGAGGGGTGTATGCAATGTCATGCAGGGCTCTTACAAGGAAGAGAGGTGTAGTGGGCACTTGGTATCCATTCTTTTTGTTTTTTTTTTTTAATTTATTTATTTGTTTATGTTTGGCTGCATTGGGTCTTCATTGCTGTGCGTGGGCTTTCTCTAGTTGCGAAGAGCGGGGGCTACTCTTCTTTGCGGTGTGAAGGCTTCTTATTGCAGTG
>RJWK010023522.1:13434-29146 GCA_004363435.1 Platanista minor
CTTCTCTTGTTGCGGAGCACGGGCTCTAGGCACGCAGGCTTCAGTAGTTGTGGCACATGAGCTCAGTAGTTGTGGCTCGCGGGCTCTAGAGCGCAGGCTCAGTAGTTGTGGCACACAAGCTTAGTTGCTCCACAGCATGTGGGATCTTCCCGGACCAGGGCTCAAACCTGTGTCCCCTGCATTGGCAGGCGGATTCTTAACCACTGCACCACCAGGGAAGTCCCTTGGTATCCATTGTGATGTGCTCAGATCCCTTTGCCATTTCTGTTATCTCCTCCCCTGGCTTCCCTGTGCTTTTGCTTTCAAAGATGCACACACCTGCGATCTTCCTTCACAGGACTTCTCTGGCCTCTGAGCTGCTTTGCCCACAGACACAGAGAGACAGAAGTGCAGAGGGTTTATGGCTCCAGGGAGACCGTTTGTTCAATGACTGAATCATGGTAGAGTATGAGAGCCTCAGCTTCCTTGCCCCAAATAAGGATAAAGTTGGGAGATATAACATACTCTAGAGAGCTCCCCTGCAGGGTCAGGTTGAAGCTACCCTGCAAGGGACTTTGCCTGACCTTGTACCGTCCCTGGCTTCTTCCCTTTTTCTGTGCTCCTTTCCCAGCTCCCTGAGAAGTTCTCCTGGGAGCACTCCCAAAATGAATCACTGGCAGAAAAATCCTTCCTCAAGGTCTGCTTCTGGGTAAGATTTATTCTGTTGGTTCTGAAAACTAAGATTAGGCCTCGTGGATAGTAGAGGGAAGAAGACTTTGGTTCACTGCAAGGAGAAACTCTTTACGAATAGAATTTCTCAAATACAGTTTGTGAGAGACTACTTAGAAAATATTTAAATAGAGACTGGGTGAATAATTATTGGCACTGTGCTTTGTGGGAGTTCAGGCACTAAGTATGAGGTTGCTTGTAAGATTCCAGTCCAGTGCCTTACCACTGGACTATCATAGTATGCAAATGAGCCTTAAAGCTTCACAGGTTAGCTGACAACTTTGAACAATATTCAGTGTGGATTTTCACAGTGCTTGTGTACTATTCAAGCTATTATAAGAGTCTCTCTTTACGTCAAGCAGGGAACGTGGCTGAATGGACAGCACAGTTAACTGGGGAAAACTATTGTAGGTGAAGGCTTAACACCAAGTTGGCTCCAAGTTAAAAATTTATGACATATAAGATGAGAACCTCATCTTGCAAAAATATGAAAGGCTGATTAAAGCAGAAAAGATGCTTTAAAATAAAGAAGGCAGAGAGCTGCCTGGTGACTGAATGAATGGTGAATGGTACACAACAGAGAATGAAACACAGTGATTGTTCAGGCATCACAAGAGACTGATGGACTGAGGCAATGACTGGGCTCAGTTTTGTTGACTTGCTAGTGGTGTTTTTGACTCCTTTAATTCTCTAGGATGGCCACCAAATTCTAGTGTCTGAAATCCCACTGACACACAAAAAATCAACAACTGTTTTTCAACATCATTCCCCATCACCACCCCCACCCCTGAAACCTTCAATGTCTCCCCGCTGCCTAGAGGTGAAAACTTCTATTTCATGGCTGGGCAGGCACAGACTCTCACACAGCCCTGGAACAGGCTTTCTGGTATCAGAGAGAATTTTGGTCTTGTGTGGATCTAGAGAGAGGAAGAAGTGGTCTCATATTGGGTGTAGTTCAAAGGTGACGAGGAAGTATGACATTAGGAGAGGGTGGGGTGCAGGTCAAAGACTGCATCAGGAAAGAGAAAAGCAAAAAGTCATGAAAATCAGAGTTAAGGAAAAAAAAAAAAAAAAAACCCTACAGCTAAAATGTTGAAAAAGAACACTACAATTGCACTAAGGGGAACTAATAGAGGTGGGTGTGAAATATTTCACAAAGCAGAATTGAAGAAAGTTCTGCCAAACGGCACCTTCCCAGAAGTACAGGGTGGCTGGGAACTTTGATACCTCCACTTCCTGGCCTCAGTGTAACTACATAAAACCTAGACTTATTTCTAATTACTTTGTACTGCTCTAGTTTCTCTGCTTTACTCCAAATCATTTATTCATTGATTTTACTCACGCAATTATCCCCATCTCAGCCAAACCAAATCTTACCCACCCTAATGACCAAGCTTTGGACTATTCTCCACTATGGAGTTTTCCACAGTTCTTTCAGCCTGTAGAACTCTTAATATCTGTTGACACCAAAAGACATTACTCATACCAACAATTTGGCTCTTGTCATGAAATATTTTCTGAAATTTTCTCTTGCTTTTGTATATGAGGCCTTGCATATTGAATATTTGTATGTTTATCTCTTGCATGATATATTAAATTGCTTATGCCTTGACTTTCCAAATTGATCTCTGTCCAGATAGTCACATACCATATATGCAAATTACATCTATTTGGGTTGTAAGAGTTGCAAATGAGAAAATAAATGCTCCATGTTGAGAATTTAGGAAAGATTGCTGAGGACTGGCGTGGGTTAGGAAGTCTTGATGGAGGTGGGCGAAATGAACTCAGCAGTTGAAAGATGTAATCTTCAGAGTCAAAATCTTTCAGCATTAGTGTGTAGCCTCTGTAGGAGAAAACCCCCTAGTAACAGCAATAATTGGTAGTGTTTATTGAGTGCTGTGCTTTATGTTATCTCATTTAATCCTCCAACAGTAAATTAAAATTTTGTGATAGGTATTATCATTCTCATTTTAAAGTTGAGGAAATTGAGACTTAAAAGTGATAATTAATTTGTCCAAAATCACATACCCTAATTAAGTAAGAGTGACCAGATTCCAAAGTTATTTTAACTATGTTGTACTTTCTCCCAATAACTAGTGGGATCATGTATGAGATTTGCATTTTCAAAGGAATGTGAAAATTGGTTTCTTGAGCTTTACCTGCTCTATTAGGAAGATTTGGGAACTATAATACCAGGACAGAGCAGAGAATACAATTTACGATGTAACTGCTCAATTTTGTTTCTCATTTTCACATCTTGTTCAGCCACTTTGCATTCCCTCTGAACATCCACATGGGGGATGTTTCTTTAGAGTATCATTTACCACTTGTCCTCTGGCTTCTCTGATTACAAAGAGTGACTTGAAATAGTGGAAAAGGACCTGAAGACAGAAATCTAGCTCCTACAACTCAGAATTGTGGGCAACTGAGATTGGAGGCCAAGGTGACTCCTGCTTTATCTGAACTATTTAATTATGTAAAATAACATAGAACTATACCAAACTATAAGTTATTGATAATTATTCATTAAAATTTGAGAAATATAAGCATTTATTACATTATTCTGCATAGTTTTTTACATTTTTATTTTATAAAATGATGTATATATTTAATTATGGTATTTGTGGTAGAGTCTATTTTTTTACTTTAACAAGTAAAAAAAACAAAAATAAAAATGACAACAACAAAAAAAAGATAATACTTTTTGCCTCTACCATCATGGCATAAAAGAGAAGATATTTTAACACCGATAAAATACAGATAGCATAATTTCAGAATTAAGAGGGATCATTTAGCTTCTGAAAACCTCAGTTGATTCTCTTCATTTTCTGCTTCTTTTCCTTGGTGTGGTGAGAACTTTGTCATAGCCTGTACTTATCTACTCACTGGCATTTGGGCACCACTGAAGTGTATAATGCCAAATAATTCAAGATTTCTGCCTCAGTTCTCCACCTCCTCTCAAGTTGGGTGCATTAATCACAAATTTAAAAGTCCATGTACATATATGACCAACACAACCAGAATGCATGGAAATGTAGTTAATCCATGCCCTCAGTGGCCTAGGGATTTGTTGAAGGAAGAAAAACATTAGGGTCAGCTCTGTTGGCATCTCTCACACCTGCCACAAGTTAGTTCATTAACTTTCTGTAAGATTGCATCTCCCTCCTGACCTTTCTGATTGTTCTAAAAAGCAAACCATGACAGGGGTAGCAGGTTTTGCTCAGCTGGGGATTCTCTGTTGTGAACTTTACCTTGTCGGCCATCACAGCTTGGGTTTGGCAATTATTAGAAGGCATGGCATGAAGCAGTGACTCCCTGTGATTCAATGGAAAGTGGGACTTTGTAATGGACAAAGCAAGAGATCTGGTGATGGCTCTGAAATCTGTGGAGATTTATTGTTGTGAGTTAGTGGTGTCAAGTTTGGTTCTGTTGCCATGGTGTTTGGCTACTTGGATTGTTTGTTTTAGCTTTTGTAAGTGTGCCCAGATATGGGATGTGCATTCAGTCAACTGAAAGGAAGCTGAAGAAGCAGGGTGAAAGAGGAAATAATTACATTCTGGTTTGGGAATGAGTCAGAATCCCAAGGTATTATTTATTACTTGGGTTCATATAAATGTGCTCCGCAGCTTCCTTTTCAGAAATGAATTTCTGCTTTCATTTCATGGCAATCAATATTTGCAGCCCCTATCCCTGCAATCAAACAAGGAACTCAGATTAACATTCAAACTAACAATATTTAAACAGGAAATTTGAACTTGATCTGTGGATTACAGTCTTTACCCTTCAAACAAGACAAGGTTTACACAATCAGCCTTCATAATATTTTTTGCCAGTGTCTGACATTTTCCCCTGGTTTTGGCCTTTCTACTTTCAATGTGATGTTCCAAGCAAAAATTATTACCATGTAAGCAACTTTCCCTCCCATTTCTTCATCTAAAACTGTAAAAGATGGCTTGCTCCTCAGTTTTGTAACCAGAAACACAATGGCTGTGTCTATGTGGATCTTATGAAATAAGTGGGGCCTCCCTGCAGCTCTGTGAGCCCTGACTGTTCCTAATTGCCTGAAATCCTATGTGAAGTGCTTTTCAGAATTCCTACCACTCAGTTTTCCTAAAGAGCAAATTTCAGCAAACCAAGTGGACCAAATTAAGTGTCCTGGTGTAGATGGCCAGTGTAGATCTTTATTTCTTTATTCATTCATGTATGCATCTATTCTTTCATTCTTGCTTTCATACATTTTGTAACGCATACATTCATTTGTTTGTTCACTAGATATTCAATATGCATTCAACAGAAATTGAATGGTACTTACTTACCAGGGAACTAAGCAAAGGGGGTAAAGTGGGAGAATTAGAGATAAATAAGACTTACCTTGAAGGAGCACACTATGCACCTGAAGGAAAGACTTATGTCCATCTAGTAACAGTGTGGTGTATAACGTGAGGTGTTAAGAGCTCTGAAAAAGAAATGGTTCATGTTGACTTGTGTGTTGGTGAAGACAGCTGGAAAAGGCTTCATGGAGGGAATGGACCTCCAGCTAGAACTTGAAGATGATTTAGTTTTGTGTGGGAGACAAACAAGTTGTAGAGAACTTCAGGCATCAGGAACATGGGGGCAAAGTTCATGGTTTCTAATAAAAAATGATTGGATTCAGAAATTTCACAAGTTGAGATTCACCCATGTCCCATTTAAATGATGCCTAATAACTGGCTACACTGAATATATCAATGATCCACTGGTTGCCTTGGCACATTAGAGCCATGGGGAGATAAGTGATCTACCTGTATCTACTTTTTAAATCTTAGATACCCAGTGGAACTGAAGGTATGAACCAATTTTTCTGACTTGTAGACTTCATATGCTACTTAGCGTTTTCATTGTTTTACAAGTTAATAATAGACACTGCAATTTTGGTTTGTAGTAGATTGAAATCCATACCTAAAATTAGCTTTAACATAATATGTTGCTGTTAACGTTTAACATTTTCCTTGCTTCACAAATCAGTGAAATATTGATGACTCAGATTATCTCCTTACTGCCCATCCTAAATTGCTTCCTAGACATCTCCCCAGAAATGTGCCACAGAAACCATGAATTTTCAAAGCTAAACAGTGCATCTTCTATTTTCTGTCTTACAGTTACCACTGGGAATACATGGTAGAAACATCAGAGTTACTCTGACGTAGCTGTTGTAGATCTTCATTTATTTATTTATTCATGCATGCATTTATTCTTTCATTCTTGTTCTGTTCTTTTCTCCTTGACTGCTCCAAGCTGCCATCCAAGCTATGACTTATCAATTCTAATCACACGTAGTGCTGTGGTCTCTCTGCCTCTAGTCTCAACCCACTCCAATCTGCCTTTCATGTTGTACTCTAGATGCAAATTTGGTTATGTCATTCTCTTCATTAAAAGCCTGCAAGAGCTCACAGATGAGTATAGCAGTAGAGGTTAATGAGTATCCAGAAAAGATAGCTAAAAGAAGGAAAGAAGAAGGAAGGAATGAAGAAGGAAGGAAAGAAGGAAGGGAGGGAGGGAGGGAGGGAGGGAGGAAGGAAGGAAGGAGATGTATATGGGGAGGGGGACAGTTTTATTCCATGATAAAATGAGCTAGGAAATGTTAGGTTGAACTATGTTAAATAGATTGTTTCCTCCAAGTTTTGCCTGTCTTTAACATCTAGTAAATTTGAGTCTCCCAGATTGGGAATTATAACACTCACTATTTCCCAAGCTTATTTAACTGCGAAACCGATGTTTCTGAGGAACATCAATTAACATCTTGTGGGCCCCTGGTGTCTTGGAAAAGCTTCTGCACCACAGTGATTCCTTGGTAAAGAATTCAGAGCCCTTTTATTTTGCCACAATCTCTGATTCTTTGAATATTGATATTTTGAATGGCCAGTCAACTTGCTGATCCCCTCCGAACATCATCGCTTTCTTTATAATCTCTTCAAGTTTCTTCCTTTACTCCTGGGAAATAGACCTGAAGTACCTCCTCTGTGATTCCTCTGTGACACCCTCAAAATTTTTTTTCTTGTTTATTTGACCCATATGTTGTCTGTGCTTCTATGAGAAAACATGAAATGGCAACCAACATTTTGTTTATGAGCAATCATTTATTGTTCCTCTTGTGTTCTCTCAAATTATTAATGCAATGCTTGTGATATTTTAGTGTGAACAACTGCAAAATCTATGGTAATCTTTTTCTGGGTATTGCACATTGCCATGAATACAAGAAGATGCCAATGAATTCCACAGGGACAAGAAACTTACATCTGTGGAATTTTTAAACTAGCACATCTCTTTCTAGTTTTGAATTTTTAACCATTTTTAACTGAAGTAAAGTTATTTTACAATGTCATGTTAGTTTCAGGTGTACAGCAAAGTGATTCAGTTAATACATATCTGTTTATCTATTCTTTTCCATTATAGGTAATTATAAGATATTGAATATGGTTCCCTGTGCTCTACAGTAGGTCCTTGTTGTACATCTATTTTATATATAATAGTGTCTATATGTCCCAAACTCCTAATTTATCTCTCTCCTCACCCCCTGCTGTCCCCTTTGGCAACCATATATTTGTTTTCTATATCTGTGAGTCTGTTTTTGTTTTGTAAATAAGTTCATTTGTATCATTTCTTTATATTCCACATACAAGTGATATCATATAATATTTGTCTTTGTTTGATTTACTTCACTTAACATGATAATCTCTAGGTCCATCCATGTTGCTGGAAATGGCATTATTTCATTCTTTTTTATTGCTGAGTTATATTTCATTGTGTATATATATTCCATTGTGTGTGGTGGAATACTTCATTCTATCACATCTTCTTTATCCATTTATCTGTGGATGGACATTTAGGTTGCTTCCAAGTCTTGGCTGTTATAAATAGAGCTGCTATGAACATTGGGGTGCATATATCTTTTCAAATTAGTAAACTAGTTCATCTTCTAAACCAGCTCATATTCTGTCCTGTACATTTAAATTTAGTACAGAAGTTCCTTTGGGAGAAAGAGGGGAAAGTCTAGCTAAATTCACTAAGGCCAGTTCCAAAAAAGATAAGTTTCTGTATCGTTAAAACATTTACAACTTCTAGAGTCTCATTTTGCACTATTTACTCCAAAAATCAGAGCCAGACCTGTTTTAATCTCAGTTTTAAAGTGTCCTGGAAATGGTTGATGTTGAAGATCTTTTTTAAATAAAATAATATTGGAAGCATTAGATATTATTATTACTATTGACTCTGAGAGTCACCCTATCCCAAATCTTATATTTCAAAGTTTAAAAAAATTAGGTTTAGGTCATTTAAAAAATTTTCTGAATGAAATTATGCTCTTTAATCATTTAATTCTGACTTTTGGGAGCCTGATGATGGACCTAGGTCTTTGAATTTGAGATTGAAATCCAATCTCAAATCTCATCTTAAAAGGAATCAAGTGAAATTTTTACTCCAGTCTTATTTGTCAGAGCTTCTCTGCCTCCATTTTCTCTTTGTCAGATGAGCTTTATCAATAAACTGTGAAGTTCCTAGAAAAGTATTGTTATTAATTTCATGCATACTTATTAGTCACTTAGATAATGGGAAAGTTTGGATACAGATTCAATTGTCAAATCCCCCCACATTTTCAACAGCATCTGAATCAAGAATCGTCCATTAATTACCTTTATTGTCAAGGGAGTGACTTGGGAGACTTTGGAACAAAAAGAGTATTCATTAGTGGAAAAAGAAAATGGATGGAGCTTGAGTTCTTCATTTCTTGGTTCCATGCCAACTTTGAAAATGGTCTAGCTTCAACTCTTAGCAATGGATTCCTGTAATTGCAAAGGATTCAATAATGTGTTTAGAAAGCCAGGATATGGTTTGCATTATTACCCACAAATGCAGCTTCTGTTGGATTTCTGCTGTAGGGCACCCTTTCTTGTGCTAGGAAAACTTGTACATCTTGAAGTTACTTTCTGATCCAACTTCTTTGTAACTGGGCCCAAACCCAAGCTAACAGGGAAACAGAAAAAAGTTGTCTCCTTTTGGCCTGCACTACACAGCTATCTCCTTTGGGTATCCAGAGCCTTCCATGTAACAACAGGTGCTTACCTTGGCTTCTGATGATAAAGGAGGATCTTTCCAATATATGGTGGTTTCTGGAATGGTTTCTGGAATGCTGAAGTTCTTGAAATCATACAGCTCATGCCACATGCTTTGATTTATGAAAATGCTTCAACAAGGTAAAAGTCCTTTATTCTACCAATCTTTCACTAACTTATCAAAAATACTTATGGAGCATTCCAATGTGTCAGGACACAACGAGTACTGAGAAATGCCCCTGACTCCAAGACACTTAAAATATAGGTGACAAAGGCAAGGAAAATCACTGGTGCAGCAACTTCAGTTCTCTTTGGTGCTGTTTAGTTATGTCACTCAGTTTGTAGATGAATAAATTGAGGAACAGGCAATACAGCTAGCTAAGTACTAGGAAGTGCTAGAATTTAAAATATGGTGGTCTGAATGTAGAGCACAAGATCTTACTGAGTCATAAACTTATTCCCGTTATTGCACTTACAGCATTGTTTTGAGGAGTAAATGAAATAATGCATATAAAGTTGCATAGAACTTATCATGTGCTAAATGCCCAACTAAATGTTAACTGACCTAATTGTTATTTTATTTATGATCACCCTATCACTCAGTGTTGGAAGAGCTTAGTGGTAAAGCATGCTCTGTTCCTTACAGACTGCAGCTTTCCAGGAAAGACATTAGACATTGCACCAGCCACGTTCCTCCCTTCTCATATGTGCCTTCCTCCTCCAGGTTCTACTTAGAGGTGTCTGATGGAGGAATGAAGGGATGGATGGGAGATGGAATATGCTTACTTTCCTTGACTTATAAAGACCTAGGGTAGACACTGAGGTATTTCCTGAAAACAGAGGCTATTTAAAGGGAAAATGGAAAAAAATGACTCTCTCAAGTAACAGCTATATATTTAGAGAGCTTTCGAGCTACATGCAGGATTTTTAGAAGGTCTGTCCGTGGGTAGAGGATGTGGAATGACAGAGGAGAGGTTAAGTCTAAGTGAGAGGTGTTCAGATATGGGAGAGAGCTCATTCCCTTAAGGATGGGTTTGGGGTAAGGCATTAAGATTGCCCCATTTAATGTATGCCATTTGGAAATAAATACCTTAGTAAGTAGTTTGCAAAGGAATGGTTCCACCAAATGATAGGATGCTGTGGTGGAAAGCAAAGCAAAACAAAACACAACATGCTTTGGAGCCAGACAGACAGCAGTTCTAATCCAGGCTCTGCTGGATAATCTCAGAAACATTGCCTACACTTTCTGAGACCCAGCAGCATTATTTGTAGAGGGGTAATGTGAATGTGGTAGTGGATGTTGTTAGTTTACCATATCCTTCCGGGCGCACAGAGGACCACAATTCTCAGCCCCTTTGGAGCCTGGTCAACCAATATGAAGAATTTTGGACAATGAGTTGTGAGCAGAAGTGACATAGATCAGTTCCAGCCTAAAGCAGTGAAAAGCCACAACACAATTCTTCAATCTCTCTTTCCTATGAGCAGCCTGAAGGAAACCTTTTGTTGAGATGGTAGAACCACAAGGTGAAAGATTCCTGGACACTAACCACTGCTTGGAGGACAGTTGTCCCAGAAAGATACCCTATTAGCTTATCTACGTTTTCTTATTCATAGTCTCAGCAGAGATAGATAAGCAATATAGCATAATGCATCGCACATTGTAAGCACTAACTGAATTAGCTCTCCCCCTTAGGGAGTCTCACAGAGTGATGATAGGGAGATGGCTTGGAGTAAGAGAAGTATAGGAACATTTGAGTCCATGTAGGTTACACCAGTTTCACCCCTGTGTGAAGAAAGGCTAACCCATAGCTGACACTATTACTTTTATCCGGCATTATGACTCCATATGCCTGAAAGTACGTTATATAAAAATGGTTCTCAGTGAAGCTTTGCTGAATAATAGAGGCATAGGAGTCTGCGATTAATTATTGGGTGCTCTAAATGAAATGCTGCTATTGGGTGGGATATGTTGGTTGGACTCACCAGACAGATATGGATAATAATTCCTTCCATTTGCTTAGTGACTTAGAGCTAGCAACTCAATTTCAGAGATGCCATTTGCATTATCTCATTTAATGAATAGTATTATACTGACTTTAGTTCTCTACCAAAGCCTTCACTCTTCTAAAATAGGACAGGTTGGCCCTCGCTTCCAAAGTAATATTATTTGACATAGAATTATGTTTTGACAGAAAATGACTTAACAGTATGCACAGAGCTGCTACTCTCAGTTTTGTAGTGTATGCACTGCTCAAAGGTGGTAGTCACCGTGGGCCAAGCCATGTGCCCTGGCTCAAGCATGCATCTTCCAAGGAAGGGATACTTTTTTTTGACTTGGGTGCATCTGATCAGTGGGGTGATACTTTTTCTAATATGCTCAAAGTGAGTTAGTGTCAGCTTGTGGTACACATATGTAGACAGACTGTTGTGGTAGCCAGCCTTCCAAAACGGCTCCAGATGATATCCATCTCCCGATCACCATGACCCTGTCCAATACCCTCCCTTTGAGCTGGACATAGTGATTTGCCTTAAATGAATAGAATATGTTAAAAGTGATGGGCTATCACTTCCTAGACTCATGTACAAAAGGCTGTGACTTTTGTCGTGCTAGCACTCTCTCTCTGGCTGGTTCTACTTCTCCTGACCTCTAACTTGATCACTCTGGGGAATCCAGCTTCTATATGGAGAGGCCAAAGTGGCAAGAAACTGAAGGTGGCCTCTGACCAACAGCCAGTGAGGAACTGAGTGCCTTAGTCCAATAGCCCCAGAGAACTAAACCCTGCCAACACCTAAGGAGAGAGCTTGGAAATCTATATTCCTTCAACTGAGCCTTGAGATGAATGAGTACCTGGCTGACACTTGATTCTAGTCTTTTGAGAGACTCTGAGCTGGATGATCCATCTAAGCCAGGCCCGAATCTCTGACATTCAGCAACTCTAGGATGGGTGTTGCTTATGCTGCTAAATTTTGAAGTAATCTGTTATAGGGCAATGGAAAAGTAATCCACATTGTAAAATGCCTGTTTGACTGCTCACCTATTTTTTTCCTCCTCAAATGTTCCTTAGGTTGCAGGCTCATCCCTAAGTGTCAGCCTTTTTGTCCAGGGGTTTTAGGGTGCTCTGACCAGCAGTGTATGTTGCATGCCCATCTTCTTTCATACAAAGGCAGGGAAATATTACCTAGAGAATCAGCTAGAATTGGGGGAAAGTATTTCTCAAACAGAGAGGCAGCCAGACAGAGAGGAACAGATGACCAGTACAAGAGGTGAGGTGGGCAAGTAGTACATCCTTGGGGTTTCATACAAAGACTGTCGTGGTTGGCCTGCCTACCCGTAGCATCCCTGAGCAGCTACCTAGAAGATCTATCAACAAAGGTTCCCTTTCAGGGATGAAACAATTCAGATGTCTCTCTGTTCACGTAAATGATAATTTATCCAAGGGCAAATGTAGATTCTGGGTCCAACACACAAATATATGTGTAAATGCTTTGATCACTAAATATCTTTAATAACACCTGACAGAAGAAAATATGAATCAGAGCATCCCTTGAAAACTAACATTAAGCAGCACAATCAGTTCCTCCATTCTTCCTGACAAGACCTTTATGAAGTGTCACTGTTGGTAGATGGACCCTGGGCTCCACAGACTGAATCAGGGCAGCAGCCTCTGTGTCCCAAGTCACCATCCCCACACTGTAGATACCAATCAGCTAGACTGATTAAAATATGGACCGAAGTCCATGTAAACCTGTTCAGATGGCAGTCCTTGATGGTACTTTGGTAAGCTCAGTTGGAAAATGGTTCACGTCAGTAAAACAACAAAAAAAACTGAATGAAACTGAATTGAACATCCAGTTGACTAAGAGCTTACCCCATGGAGAGGAAAGACCACAGGATTTGGGTCAGCAGTCCAGGCTTTATGAGCATTAGGTAATTAAGCGGTCGGGGGTACACACTGCAATCTGATGTGCTTGAGCATTTGCTCAGTAAAATGATACTTGCAGCCTTAAAAATAACAGCCCCGAGGAAACCTTGTGATTTTTTACAACAACAAAGAAGAGATTTATGATTCCTAGGAGTAATTTATACAATAACATTCTTAGAAATATATACATAGTGGTTAGGAGCAGAAGTTTTAGGGACAAATATCTTAATCAAACCTGGCTCCACCTCTTACTAACTATGTGGCATTGGGCAAGTTAGTCTAACTCTTTGCCTCAGTTTCCTCATTTGTATCTACTGATAGTACCTAATGCATGAGGTTGCAGTATGAATTATAACAGCTCCAGGAGTATCAAATTGAAAAGCAGGTTAGTTTAGTGGTTGTGCCCAGGGACCCTGGAACCAGACTACCAAGATTTGAAGGTCAGCCCCACTACTTCCTAGACGGTTGCTAATGAAATAATCTTGCATACTCTTAAATCTCTCTGTGCTTCAGTTTCTCACTTGTAAAAGGAGATGATAATAATTATACCTATGAAGTTAGGTGGTAGTGAGAATTGAACTGTTCATTTAAAGAAAAATACTGGTTAAACTTCTATTATAATCCAGCCACCATTATCAATATGCTAAAAATTAAAAATCACTGCCTTGGTGTTTACCTTCTGGTAGAGTGAGAGATAAAATAAATAAGCATTTTAGGAAGGAGAAGATTAGGAGTGCCAGCCAGGGAGAATGGCCGGGGATGCCAGAGAAGGGAGAAGGGAGTTCTAGGAAGTGGGTAGGCTTGTCGTAGCTGCAATAGATAGGGTGTTCAGAGTTGGCCTCGTTAAGATGAAGAATATGAGCAAAGACTTGAAAGAAATGAAAGGTTTCTCCATGCAGGTATCTGGGGAGAAGTCCTCCAAGCAAAACGCCCATATAGACCAAAGCACTAAGCTCAGAGCATGCCTGGCATATATGAAGAATAGGAAGAATTCAATGTGGCTGAAGCAGAGTAGGAACCTGGGGGAGAACTAGAACGTGGGGGGAGATGGCTAATGGGGGTTTCTGGTGTTGCAGAGCCTTGTGGGCCGCTATTAGGATCTTTGGCTTCAAGTCTGAGTAAAGTGGGATATCCCAGGATTCTAAGTAGAGGAGTGACATTACCTAATTTATGTTTTAAGATCACTCTGGCTATTGTGTTGAGAGTAGATGTAGAGAGGCAAGCATAAAAGTGGGGAGGACTTTTGTGGCAGATATTCTGTACTATGTGTTCCTCTATGTTTCCCAGGATCCCTGTCAGCTAACCTTACCAGGTGACTGAGCTCCAGTCAATGCAGTGTGACAACAGGAGATTGTCACTTCTTATAGAGGCCCTGAGGTCCTAGAAATTGTAGAGCCATCATATGGAAGAGGTCTGGGGTTTCTATAGTACAGCTAGGAGGAGAGTATTCCAGAAGAACCACCAGACCAGGAACATCTGCTTTCAACTTTGCATGAGATAAACATAAACTTTTATTGTGTGAGCCCACTCATGTCTGGGAACTGTTTTTTATAGCAGTTAACTTATTTGATCAATACAACTTGTTGGATGGCTATTGCCAGTAACTCACAAAGAAATAATGGTATCTCGTATTAGTGTGGTAGCAATGCAAGTGGTTGAGAAAGTAGAGCCTGTGGATTGGTTTTGGATATAAAGAAAGAATGTTGAGCAGGATAATTGAGTTATGAACCATAGAGCTGAAAGTATCTATGAAAGATCATTTGTGCCAACCACCCATGTTCAGTCAGATGAACGATATCCATGCAGAACATGACTTTTAGGATGGAGACTCCAAAAGGTGACTATTCTAGTGTTTTGTCATTCTTATTTCTAAGATCTTTTTCTTTTACCTCTTAACTTTACTCATGTCTCATTTTATCATAGTTTAACACTGCATTAAATATTTTCCTGATGTACTTATAAGCAATAGTAATTGTAGTTTCACTTATTTTTCTGAGCATGTAAATGAAGAAAGGAAAAATCTGAAGAAACAAGAATTTAACCTATGCCTGATATTTCTTCAACCTTTCTTTTTAAACCTGCTGTCCTCATTCAGATCAGAAGTCAGCATTATACTTAATTGCCTTCTGATAACCCAAGTTGCAACTTATAACTCTAAGAGTCAGGGGGAAGAGCAGAAACTCAGAAAAGAGACGGAGAAGGAAGGATCAGTGAGGAGGGGAAAACAAAGGGAGTGTGATAACTTGGAAGGCAAGAAAGCTTATCAAATAGAAGGAAGTGATCGATCATATTAAAAATGCAGGTAAAATGATGAGGTCATTGTTGACCTTGATAGACCTTTTTCAGTGGAGGGGTGGGGAGTGACGAATTGATTAGAATGGGCTTAAGAGAATGGGAAGAGAAAAACTGGGGATAGCAATTCCAGACAACTCTTTTTCAGGGGAGTTTTTCTGCAATGAGAGTGAAGAAAATTTGGAATTCTTGTACACTGTTGCTGGGAATGTAAGTTTGGTGCAGCCATTATGGAAAACAGTACTGAGTTTCCTCAAAAATTAAAAATAGAATTACCATATGATTCAGCAATCCGACCTCTTGGTATTTATCCAAAGGAATTGAAATCACAATCTTGAAGATATATCTTCACTCCCATGTTCATAGTGGCATTTTTCACAATAGCTAAGACATGGAAGCAAACAAAATGTCCATTGATGAATGAATGGATAAAGAAAATGTGACATATGCATACAATAGAATATTATTTGCTCTTAGAAAAGTAGGAAATCCCACCATTTGTGACAACATGGATGAACGTGGAAAGCATTATGGTAAATGACATAAGGCAGACACAGAAGGACAAATACTACATGATACCACTTAGATGAGGGATCTACAATAGTCACACTTATAGGGATGTAGAGTAGAATAGTAATTTCCAGGGGCTGATGGAGGTGGGGACGTGGAGATATTAGTTAAAAGGTACTAAGTTTCAGTTAT
>RJWK010023523.1:0-10826 GCA_004363435.1 Platanista minor
ATGTCCCAAAATGTACATTTCTCATCAACAGAGGAATGGATGAACAAACGGTAATATATATATATATATATATATGTGTGTGTGTGTGTGTGTGTATATATATATAAATAAATAAAACAAGCCAGCCACAAAAGGACAACTACTGTATGGTTCCACTTATATGAAGTACTTACAGTAGGCAAAATCAGACAGAAAGCAGGATAGAGGTTACCAGGGGCTGGAGAAAGAGGAGAATGGGAAGTTGTTGTTTAATGGGTACAAAGTTTCTGCTTGGGAGGATAAAAAATTATAGAAATGGAGAGGGGAGATGGTTGCACAACACTGTAAATGTACTTAAAGCCACAGATTTACAAACTTAAAATGGTTAAACTCGTAAATTTTATGTTACACATGTTTTATTTACCACAATTAAACAAAATGTAGAGAGATTCCCCAAGGCTCCTTGCCACCAGCTGGAAAAATTTTTCCCAAGCCATTCAGCCATTTGTCAATAAGGGATCAACATCGATTGAAGGTTACTGAATTGTTTTTTAATGATTAGCATGTAGGTATATATGACTAGATCATAAGCTCCTTTTTTGTTACAAAGTCATGCTTCTTTATATCCTCTTCAGTGTAATATACATAGATGTTGAAAATTATTAAAATAATTAATGCCTTTGGCCATCTATTTCTTTTTCAGTCAGTACAAATTAGCTTATGTTAGGAGCTTTCTACATATTGAACATTTTTACCAATGATTCATTATGTCTTCTGAGTGGCTATTCTGGATCAGGTTTTACTATTTGAACAGATTTTAAGATATTACATTAAACTAGTTTCATGTAGTCCATATCACACATAAAATCCCAAGCCCTTGTTAACCTGCTTGTTGCTGTCACAGTGGTTAGTTTACAGAGCAATAAAGAATTTATACATCAAATACCTGAGATGGATGCCTACCAAAAGAACTTAACGAGAACTTTGAGCCTGGAAAATAATACCTGCAACATCCTTGAAAACACTGATCTTTTAAGTATTCAAGTAATGATTCCTCACTCTTCTGTGAACCTGACACTAGATGAAGGCTATAATAAAACACCAATGAAATAAGTTTATATTTCATCTTAAATCTGATAACAGTGTCCCCTAATAAAACCACTGTGAATATAACTTAAAAGGAGGATTTATCAGGGCTTCCCTGGTGGTGCAGTGGTTAAGAATCCGCCTGCCAATGCAGGGGATACGGGTTCAAGCCCTGGTCCAGGAAGATCCCACATGCCGCGGAACAATTAAGCCCGTGCACCACAACTACTGAGCCTGTGCTCTAGAGCCCACGAGCCACAACTACTGAGCCCACATGCCACAACTAATGAAGCCTGAATGCCTAGAGCCCGTACTCCGCAACAAGAGAAGCCATCGCAATGAGAAGCCCGCGCACCGCAATGAAGACTAGCCCCGGCTCGCCACAACTAGAGAAAGCCCGCGTGCAGCAACGAAGACCCAACACAGCCAAAAATAAAAATAAATAAAATAAATAAATTTATTTTAAAATAAAAGAATTCATCAAACCGTACTGACAAGTGGAGAAACACTGGATGATGTTGTTTAAGCACTAAGCAATTATCTATCCACTTACTTCTCACTTTCCATGTACATAAAAAGGATATAAAAATATCTGCTCCACAGACCTCACAAGGTTGTTTTGAGAGACAAATGAGGCAGTAACCTTGAACACACCTTTGAAACCTATAAAGTATTATATGATATCACGCTGACATTTTGAATTTCAGGAGTGAAACTGAACTTAATCCCAACTACAGACAAGGAGTTGAACTGTCAGCAAAACTTTCACATTTAGAAGTCCAACATGATGTCTAATCCCTAGGAAACTGAATTCATATTTCAGAAAATACATTAGATTCCAGGGTAATAATTAATAGGATGGCAAGTGGGACCACGTGTCTGGACCAATTCCCAGGGCTTATTCAAAACATTCACTGAAGTAACCAACATTTGGTTTGGAAGTATTTGAAGAAAGCATTTGACGTATTCAGTAGATAAGAGGTACATAATTTTCTACAGATGAAATTTTTTAAAAACCCATTTAAAAAAAAGTGAGAAATAATGAAGTCATCAAATAAGTTGTAGACAAGCTTGTAAACTACACAGTGTCCCTAGTACAGATAGCTAATATCTAATGAGCTCTTTCTCCTTGGTAAAATCTAGATACCATGGTAAAGGTCATGTTCATTAGAAGTCTGAATGTTCCAGTTGGAAACAATTCCTGCTAACTAAGCCAAAAAGTCTCAACTGGTTCCTAACAAAATTGTATTGTCTTGGCCTCATCAACATTATGTTCTAGCCAACTAAACTGAGAGTCTCCCTCCTTCACCAATGACCTTCCAGAATACAAGCAAGAGGTTCCTCTTTTTTTGGGAGCAGGACACAGAGATGCAAGGACACAGAATGAAAGACAGACTATGGACTCACAATTTTAACCTTGAAGAAGAAAACTGCAAAGCTCTTGGGCTTGTTCAATTTCTAGGGGAAAAAAAAAAAGATATCCCCAGACCCTACTAAGGAAGCACAGAACACGGTCTAAGGGATTCAGAAATTCTATTTGTTTACCATGAAAGATAAATACAGAGGATCAGATCGAAACATGCCAACTTGGGACGTTCTTAGTGACTCTCCAATTCAGTTGCAAAATTAATTTAATTTACTTCGAGATTCTCAGGGTTAAAAGATTTACTCTTAAGAAGCTCTCTACTTGAAACTGTTATTGTTGAGGACAGATTTAAAATGCATTAGGTATATTCAGAAAACTAAACAGAAAAATAACAACACTAATTGGGCTGACCCTCCTGCCTCCATAAAGTTAAGACATATGTTTGACAAGTAATTAAATGCAATATTCTAAAATGGGAGTGAAATCAACAGAGAAACTCTGCAGAATACCAATGGCAGGGTGGCTTATGTTTCTCTTACCTTCTTTTGACTCCCACAGAATGTTTTCCACTAAAATGAATATTTGAGTCACTGCCAAAATGAAGAGCTTCTTTTGGGAAATAATGCATATTTTGCATGGTTAGAGAGGCAATCTGAGGCCAAAAAAACATGGGTTTTCATATCTGGTAAAATATGGGTCCAAATTCTGGTTTTGTCCCTCACCAGCTCATGATGTTAAATTATTTAATCTCTCCAAGCCTCAGGGTTTTTTTCCTCTGTAAAATGGGGACAATAATATATGACTATTAGGAGAATAGGAAATTTCATAAATATTTATACAGCCCACTACAGTGCTGGAGCATAGTATACTCACAATAAAAATTTGTTGAGCTGCATATATATTAAGAATGTCAATCTCAGACATAATCTCCAAAAGAGAACATCATCATTGCAAAGATAATAGCTATTATTTTCCTGAAAAGGATATAGTTAACTCCTATTGGGACTGTTCTTAGTGCTAACAGCTTTCAAGCACAGATCTCACTTTGTTCTTAGCACTCACACCCAACCACAAGCAGATTTAATCCACATCAGTCTCCTCTTTTAAAAGGATTATAATGGTATCAAACACTGAAGGCTTTTATTGGATAACTCAAAGAATTTCCCACCTGCTGTGATTCTGATTGGCTGAGTGAAAACAATAAACCAGCTACATGTGGGTTGATCTACAAAACTCATTTTTCAACAACAACAACAACAACAACAAAAACCGGCATTTAAGAAAAAGAATATCATCTCCAAATAGGAGGAGAGAGTTGTTTTTTCAATCCCATCACTCATTTTCATCCTCTTGTGTTTCTTTAGGGTCACTAGAAATGAATTGCAAATAAAGTGAAAAAGGGATCCCCATGTTACATTTAAGGGCTTGGAGAAGGCTAATGAGATTTTTTGACTTTAAAAAAAAACCTCATAGAAATAAAAAATATATTAGAAGGAAATCCACAAAAAAACTAAAGATAAATGCAGGAAAAAAAATCAAAGACAAATTTTAGTCCATGAATCGGTCTGCTTGGGTTTAACAACAATAATACACGCGCGCGCGCGCGCGCGCACACACACACACACACACACACACAGCCTATTTGTGGTGATTTCCTTCAGTTTGAGCATGAACAAATTTTCTCTCTGCTAAGAATGGGTTCTTTTATTCTCAGTTTCATTCAAGTAAGAGTGGACTCAACTTTTCCTTAGTATTGTGGAATACCATGCTGTGGAAATGGCTTCAAATAATGAGCACTGGGAGGGTGAGTGAAATGCTGCTCATGTTTACACTGGCGCACAGGCACAAACAAAAGATCCAGCACACCAGCAGCATTCTGTTGATCAGCTGATTTTCTCCAATATGGTTCCTGCTGAGACACAATAACAAGAGAAAATAACAAAAAGTCAGCTAAAAGATCTGTTATGGGGATGGAGAGAAACATCCTTTTAAAAATAAGACTACAACATGCTCATATAGTGTTGAAATTCACCCACACTGGTCAAAATAATTCATGAAGTTGAAGTTTCAAGTCTATTCAAAATATTGCCATAGGGAGCTCTACTGGTGCATGTCAAATAATAGAGTCCAAGGGCATCAGCCAGTCTAAAGGAGATATTGATTACCTATGCCACCCCTTCTCCCCACCCTTCTTACCCACCACCCAACTGAAGGGTATTGTTGGAGGCAGCCAACAGTAGGTCATGTGGCCATAAATGGACACAGTTCATAATGGATATGTAGCACATAATATGAATAGAGTAATTCTATGACGTGTGAGCTCCACCGCTCTGCCTCCCATTTTTATGATAAAAGAACAATTTCTGACTAACTTATGAGATTTCCCATCAGAAGACTAAAATCAATATCATGTATCTAACTGGCCTTCTCATCCCAAGGAACATTAATTTTGCATAAGCATTTATCAGGAATTAAATTCCACAAACTTTAGGAAAAGGGACGGGAATAACTAAATCTGAGATTCTCTTAATTAGCTGTAATTTCTATATTTCTATAACTAATTTTACATCAGATCCTCAAAATCAGTTACCATAATGGAAGGCATAGTAGATATTGCAATGATTTATTCTTCTATCTTAATAATGAATTAACAGCACTTCTGCATGCCATCGCGTTGGTAGGTACATTACAAAAAGAAATCTAGGCATAGGGAAATGGCTGGCCTTAACCGCCAAATTGTTAAGAGATGGAATAAAAGTGAGAGCAACACAAAAAGGCACATAATGAACTTAACGACACTCAAATAGCTTGGTCTCTGCTGGATGCCACTGGCTTCCCTCTAAACATCTTATTCATGGCACTCACGATACTGGTAGCATCACTTTTACTGACAATTTTCAATTTGCCGTGACTCTTTGGACCAATTCTACCATCCAACCACTGCAATTGAAGAGCTGGAACAAAAGTAAGTTCATGGCTCAAAATAGTTTTTTATATTTAAGTACTTCCTCCTCTGCCACCATGACTCCCCACCCCAACCTTATTCCTATCCTCCTTTCTATATTTGTGTTTTAGGTGGAAGAAAAGTTCAATAGAAAAGGAAGAACTGGGGGGGAAAGAAATCCAGTAACAACTTGTTGCCCCTAAGGCCCAATATCAGAACCCACAGTTTCCACCAAAGACATGAAGACTGGAAAAGACTCAAAATAAATTTGTCAGTGAGGCTACAATGGGGAATAGTCTTAACCTTAGATGATAGAATTTGAGTTCAAACACTCCTAAGTGGAAAAGCAATGAAACTCAAAGGAAATGGAGTTGAGTAAGGATTACGGTGAGTGGATTAATCATCTTTCAGTTGTGATCGACAGCACTCTAATACAAAATGACAAAAATAAACGGGATGTTTGACGTATATAATTTAAAAATCCAGGGAGATTCTAGGTTCAGGAATGGCTTGAACCAGAGGCTCAAACAATGTGTTCAGAATTCCATCTCTCTCTACCACTGCATTCTTCAGCTCTATGTTTCCAAGTAAGTTCTTTCCTGTCTTTCATTCCAAGAGCTCAATTATACCAGCAGAAGGAAAAGAAAGCTTCCCCTTCTCAACGTTTCCAATAAAAACACACAGGTTCAAGTTCCACTGACCAGGTCAAGGTCACATATCCGTCCCTGTAGTGAGGTGAAGTGTAGTGAGGAGGGGCATATTGGCCCAACCCAAACTTCATGGTCTGAGAGTTCTCCAAAGGAAAACTGAAGTGCTATTACCCCAACAGAGAAGAGCAAACACGGGGCAGCAAAAAGCAAAAAACATCCACCAAATTAGCGCTACATATTTGAGGATGAAATGTAATTTAGATATGTACAATTTGGTTAATATAACAGAAATTGCTAATTGTTCCCCAATATCATTTTCTCTTTCTTTCTTTCAGCAATAGAGTCCCCAGTTTTCATCTGGTACACCACCACCCTTACAGCTAGGTGTAGCTGTTTGACTAAATTTAGGCTGATGGGATGTGAAAGTCATGTGCAAATTTCAGATCACCTCAAAGATGAAGATGATTCTAGAAACTTCTTTCTCCCTTCTTGCTCTCTGAGAAATAGCCGGAACTACAGCTGCCAACTTGGGCCAAGATCTAGAAGCCACTTACTGAAAGATGGGAAAGCTGACCCACTAGCCTGGGTCACTGAATGACCTAGTAGAGCAGAAATGTCTACCCAAACTAAACTACCCATCTAACCTCTGAACTTTTCCCTGAGACAAAAATAAGCATCTTACCCATCTATCTTATGTGTCTTAATTAAGCCACTGTATTTTGGGGTCTTTTTGTTTAACCTGTACCCTAATTAATATATTTAAAGACTCATGATGGCCAAGTTACAGAGAAAAATGGCAAAAAGTATTTTAAAATAGGGGTTTGTGAGTACATTTTAGTACATATATGTAGCATTTTACATAACTACAATATAGTTATATATCCAATATAGGATATATAATAAGAGCATATTTCTTAATCTTTGCAACATTAGATCCTTACACAAGTAAAAGGATAATAAGGGGCCTCCCTGGTGGCGCAGTGGTTGAGAGTCCGCCTGCCGATGCAGGGGACACTGGTTCGTGCCCCGGTCTGGGAAGATCCCACATGCCATGGAGCGGCTAGGCCCGTGAGCCATGGCCGCTGAGCCTGCGCGTCCGGAGCCTGTGCTCTGCAACGGGAGAGGCCACAACAGTGAGAGGCCCGCATACTGTAAAAAAAAAAAAAAAAAAAAAAGGATAACAATAGCTATCTCTGACTGGTAGAATTAGACATTATTTTTACTCTCATCTTCATGCTTGTCTCCATTTCATAAATTTTCTAGAATTAACTTACGTTTCAAGTAAAATAGACATTATTATCAACCTTATAAAAAGTAAGGAAAGGGCTTTTCCAAGGAAATTCTGTTCAGGAAATTAATACACATTTACTGCTCAGTGAGAGATGATGTTGCAATGGTCAAAAGACAAATACATAGTCTCAGATACTGCGGTAGGTTGCAAAAATGGCCACAAACTCTCTCCATTTCTGTATCTATGCCCCTTTGCAACGTGACTTTGCAGCTCCTTCCATCAAAAAGTGGAATCTTTTCTTCTACTCCTTGAAATCTGAGCTTGGCCATGTGATTTGCTTTGGTCAATGAAGCATCAACAAATGTGATGGAAGCCTAGACTTGAAAAATTCTTGCACACAGGACCCTGCGCTTTCTTGTTACTCTTAGGAACCCTGAAACCTCCACATGTGAACAAGCCTAGGCTAGTGTGCTGACGTGTGCCCAAGTTATCCCTGTCATCCGAGATGACATCAAGCCAACTACCAGACATGTCAGTGAGGCCATACGAGACCATACAGCTCTGGCCATGCTGGCCCAGACAAGAACAGCCACCCAGATGATTCACAGAACTGTGAGAAACAATCACATTTGTGTAAAGTCACAAGTTTTGTGGGTGACTGTTACTCTGTTAAATACAGGATGCCCTCTAGTTTAATCATTTTGAAGGGTAAAATACATGTTGTACACGTTTTATTGGTAAAAATGATGAATTTACCAGGGAATACATATCATTATTTGAGTTCATTTGTCCTAAAGTATAGGAAAGAAGAGATTGGTTCTAGATGGAGGAGTAGAAGGACGTGCGTTCACTCCCTCTCGCGAGAGCACCGGAATCACAACTAACTGATGAACAATCATCCACAGGAAGACACTGGAACTCACCAAAAAATATACCCCACATCCAAAGACAAAGGAGAAGTTGCAATGACACAGCAGGAGGGACAAAATCACAATAAAATCAAATCCCATAATCGCTGGGTGGGTGACTCACAAACTGGAGAACACTTATACCACAGAAGTCCACCCACTGGAGTGAAGGTTCTGAGCCCCACGTCAGGCTTCCCAACCTGCGGGTCTGGCAATGGGAGGAGGAATTCCCAGAGAATCAGACTTTGAAGGCTAGTGGGATTTGACTGCAGGACATCGTCAGGATTGGGGGAAACAGAGACTCCACTCTTGGGGGGCACACACAAAGTAGTGTGCACACCAGGACCCAGGGGGAAGGAGCAGCGACCCCATAGGAGACTGAACCAGACCTACCTGCTAGTGTTGGAGGGTCTCCTGCAGAGGTTGGGGGGCGGCTGTGGCTCATCACAGGGACAAGGACACTGGCAGCAGAAGTTCTGGGAAGTACTCCTTGGCATAAACCCTACTGGAGTCCGCCATTAGTCCCAACAAGGAGACTGTGGGCTCTGGTTCTGGGTCACCTCAGGCCAAACAACCAACAGGGAGGGAACCCAGCCCCACCCATCAGCAGACAAGTGGATTAAAGTTTTACTGAGCTCTGCCCAGCAGAGCAACACCCAGCCCTACCCACCACCAGTCCCTCCCATCAGGAAGCTTGCACAAGCCTCTTAGATAGTCTCATCCACCAGAGGGCAGACAGCAGAAGCAAGAAGAACTACAATCCTGCAGCCTGTGGAATGAAAACCAAATACACAGAAAGACAGACAAAATGAAAAGGCAGAGGACCGTGTACTAGATGAAGGAACAAGATAAAGCCCCAGAAAAACAACTAAATGAAGTGGAGATAGGCAACCTCCCAAAAAAGAATTCAGAATAATGACAGTGAAGATGATCCAGGACCTCGGAAAAAGATTGCAGGCAAATATCGAGAAGATGCAAGAAATGTTTAACAGAGACCTAGAAGAATTAAAGAACAATCACCTAGAAGAATTAAAGAACAAACAAACAGAGATGAACAATACAATAACGGAAATGAAAAATACAGTACAAGGAATCAACAGCAGAATAACTGAGGCAGAAAAACGGATAAGTGACCTGGAAAACAGAAGGGTGGAACTCACGGCCGTGGAACAGAATAAAGAAAAAAGAATGAAAAGAAATGAAGAGCACCTAAGAGACCTCTGGGACAACATTAAACGCAACAACATTCACATTATAGGGGTCCCAGGAGGAGAAGAGAGGGAGAAAGGACCCGAGAAAATATGTGAAGAGATTATAGTCGAAAACTTCCCTAACATGGGAAAGGAAATAGCCACCCAAGTCCAGGAAGGACAGAGAGTCCCAGGAAGGATAAACCCAAGGACAAACATGCCGTGACACACAGTACTCAAACTGACAACAATTAAAGACAAAGAAAAATTATTAAAAGCAACAAGGGAAAAAAAACAAATAACACACAAGGGAACTCCCATAACGTTACCAGCTAATTTCTCAGCAGAAACTCTACAAGCCAGAAGGGAGTGGCATGATATATTTAAAGTGATGAAAGGGAAGAACCTACAATCAACATTACTCTACACGGCAAGGATCTCATTCACTTTCGACGGAGAAATCAAAAGCTTTACAGACAAGCAAAAGCTAAGAGAATTCAGCACCACCAAACCAGCTCTACAACAAATGCTAAAGGAACTTGCCTAAGTGGGAAACAAAAGAGAAGAAAAGGAACTACAAAAACAAACCCAAAACAATTAAGAAAATGGTCATAGGAACATACATATTGATAATTACCTAAAATGTGAATGGATTAAATGCTCCAAGAAAATGACACAGGCTCGCTGAATGGATAGAAAAACAAGACCCATATATATGCTGTCTACAAGAGGCCCACTTAAGACCTAGGGACACATACACACTGAAAGTGAGGGGATGGAAAAAGATATTCTATGCAAATGGAGATCAAAAGAAAGCTGGAGTAGCAATACTCCTACCAGATAAAATAGACTTTAAAATAATGTTACAAGAGACAAGGAAGGACACTTCATAATGATCAAGGGATCAATCCAAGAAGAAGATATAACAATTTTAAATATATATGAACCCAACACAGGAGCATCTCAATACATAAGGCAAATGCTAACAGCTATAAAAGAGAAAATCAACAGTAACACAATAATAGTGGGGGAGTTTAACACCTCACTTACACCAGTGGACAGATTCGTGTAAGTGGACAGATCATCCAGACAGAAAATTAATAAGGAAACACAAGCTTAAAATGACACAGGAGACCAGATAGATTTAACTGATATTTATAGGACATTCCATCCAAAAACAGCAGATTACACTTTATTCTCAAGTGCACACAGAACATTCTCCAGGATAGATCACATCTTGGGTCACAAATCAAGCCTCGGTAAATTTAAGAAAACTGAAATCATATCAAGTATCTTTTCCAACCACAACACTATGAGATTAGAAATCAATTACAGGGAAAAAAAAGTAAAACACACAAACACATGGAGGCTAAACAATACGTTACTAAATAACCAAGAGATCACTGAAGAAATCAAAGAGGAAATCGAAAAATACCTAGAGACACATGACAATGAAAACACGACGATCAAAA
>RJWK010023523.1:10926-29146 GCA_004363435.1 Platanista minor
CTGGTGGCGCAAGTGGTTGAGAGTCCGCCTGCCGATGCAGGGGACACAGGTTCGCGCCCCGGTCCGGGAAGATCCCACATGCCGCTGAGCGGCTGGGCCCGTGAGCCATGGCCTGTGCTCCGCAACGGGACAGGTCACGACAGTGAGAGGCCCGCATACCGCAAAAAAAAAAAAAAAATATGGGATGCAACAAAAGCAGTTCTAAGAGGGAAGTTTAGAGCAATAAAATCCTACCTCAAGAAATAAGAAAAATCTCAACTAAATAATCTAACCTTACACCTAAAGGAACTAGAGAAAGAAGAACAAACAAAACCCAAAGTTAATAGAAGGAAAGAAATCATAAAGTTCAGAGCAGAAATAAATGAAATAGAAACAAAGAAAACAATAGCAAAGATCAATAAAACTAAAACCTGGTTCTTTGAGAAGATAAATAAAATAGACAAACCTTTAGCCAGAGTCATCAAGAAAAAGAGGGAGAAGACTCAAGTCAATAAAATTAGAAATGAAAAAGAAGTGACAAAGGACACGGCAGCAATACGAAGCATCATAAGAGACTACTACAGGCAACTCTATGCCAATAAAATGGACAACCTGGAAGAAATGGACAAATCCTTAGAGAGGTATAACCTTCCAAGACTGAACCAGGAAGAAATAGAAAATATGAACAGACCAATTACAAGTAATGAAAATGAAACTGTGATTAAAAATCTTCCAACAAACAAAAGTCCAGGACCAGAGGGCTTCACAGGTGAATTCTATCAAACATTTAGAGAAGAGCTAACACCTATCCTTCTCAAAGTCTTCCAAAAAATTGCAGAGGAAGGAACACTCTCAAACTCATTCTATGAGGCCACCATCACCCTGATACCAAAACCAGACAAAGATACTACAAAAAAAGAAAATTACACATCAATATCCCTGATGAATACAGATGCAAAAATCCTCAACAAAATACTAGCAAGCAAATCCAACAACACATTAAAAGGATCATACACCAAGATCAAGTGGGATTTAACCCAGGGATGCAAGGATTCTTCCGTACACGCAAATCAATCAATGTGATCCACCATATTAACAAGCTGGACGATAAAAACCATATGATCATCTCAGTAAGATGCAGAAAAAGCTTTTGACAAAACTCAACACCCATTTATGATAAAAACTCTCCAGAAAGTGGGCATGAGGGAACCTACTTCAACATAATAAAGGCCATATACGACAAACCCACAGCAAACATCATTCTCAATGGTGAAAAACTGAAAGCATTTCCTCTAAGATCAGGACAAGACAAGGATGTCCACTCTTGCCACTATTATTCAACATGGTTTTGGAAGCCCTAGCCACGGCAATCAGAGAAGAAAAAGAAATACGAGGAATACAAACTGGGAAAGAAGAAGTAAAACTGTCACTGTTTGCAGATGACATGATACTGTACATAGATAATCCTAAAGATGCCACCAGAAAACTGCGAGAGATAGTCAATGAATTTGGTACAGTTGCAGGATACTAAATTAATGCACAGAAATCTCCTGCATTCCTATACACTAACAACGAAAGATCAGAAAGAGAAATTAAGGAAACAATCCCATTCACCACTACATCAAAAAGAATAAAATACCTAGGAATAAACCTACCTAAGGAGGTAAAAGACTATAAGACACTGTTGAAAGAAATCAAAGATGACACAAACAGATGGAGAGATATACCACGTTCTTGGCTTGGAAGAATGAATGTTGTGAAAATAGCTATGCTACCCAAAGCAATCTACAGATTCATTGCAATCCCTATCAAAATACCAATGGCATTTTTCACAGAACTGGAACAATAAATTTCACAATTGTTATGGAAACACAAAAGACCCCGAATAGCCAAAGCAATCTTGAGAACGAAAAACGGAGCTGGAGGAATCAGGCTCCCTGACTTCAGACTATACTACAGAGCTACAGTATCAAGATAGTATGGTACTGGCACAGAAACAGAAATATAGATCAATGGAACAGGATAGAAAGCCCAGAGATACACCCACGCATCTATGGTCAACTAATCTATGACAAAGGAGGCAAGGTATACAATGGGGAAAAGACAGTCTCTTCAATAAGTGGTGCTGGGAAAACTGGACAGCTGCATGTAAAAGAATGAAATTAGAACACTCCCTAACAGCATACACAAAAATAAACTCAAAATGGATTCGAGACTTAAATGTAAGACCGGACACTATAAAACTCTTAGAGGAAAACATAGGAAGAACACTCTTTAACATAAATCACAGCAAGACCTTTTTTGACCCACCTCCGAGAGTAATGGAAATAAAAACAAAAATAAACAAGCGGGACCTAATGAAACTTCAAAGCTTTTGCACAGCAAAGGAAACCATAAACAAGACGAAAAGACAACCCTCAGAACGGGAGAAAATATTTGCACATGAACCAACGGACAAAGGATTAATCTGCAAAATATGTAAATAACTCATGCAGCTCAATATAAAAAAAAACGAACAACCCAGTCAAAAAATGGGCAGAAGGCCTAAATAGACATTTCTCCAGAGAGGAGATACAGATAGTCAACATCATTAATTATTAGAGAAATGGAAATCAAAACTACAATGCGGTATCACCTCACACCAGTTAGAATGGGCATCATCAGACAATCTACAAATAACAAACGCTGGAGAGGGTGTGGAGAAATGGGAACCCTCTTGCACTGTTGGTGGGAATGTAAAGTGATACAGCCACTATGGAGAACACTATGGAGGTTCCTTAAAAAACTGAAAATAGAATTACCATATGACCCAGCAATCCCACTACTGGGCAACTACCCAGAGAAAACCATAATTCAAAAAGACACTTGCACCTCAGTGTTCACTGCAGCACTATTTACAATAGCCAGGTCATGGAAGCAACCTAAATGCCCACTGACAGACGAATGGATAAAGAAGATGTGGTACATATATTCAATGGAATATTACTCAGCCATAAAAAGGAACGAAATTGGGTCATATGTAGAGACGTAGATGGACCTAGAGACTGTCATACAGAGTAAAAGTAAGTCAGAAAGAGAAAAGCAAACGTCGTATATTAACGCATATGTGTGAAATCTAGAAAAATGATACAGATTAACTGGTTTGCAAGTCAGAAAGAGAGACACAGATGTAGAGAACAAACATATGAATACCAAAGGGGGAAAGCGGTGGGGGCGGGGGGGGGTGGTGGTGGTGGTGGTGGTGGGATGAATTGGGAGATTAGGATTGACATATATACACTAATATGTATAAAATGGATAACTAATAAGAACCTGCTGTATAGAAAATAAATAAATAAAATTCAAAAAATAAATAAAAATAATAAAGTATAGGAAAGAAATGACTAAAGCAGGAAATTCGAAATTAAAAGCAATATATAAAAGCAATAATGAATATGGTATTTTCAAAGTTACAAGGTTCAAGTAGCATTATACAATATTTTTCACTCATAAAATTCTCAGGAGAAATGTAATGGGCAGGAGAATCACTGATATTTTGAACTGGAAAGAAATTTACCGTTCATAAGATTCATGCACTTCACTTACCAGTTGAGGAAACTGAGACTTAGCAAGGTGAATTGGCTTCCTGTTTTACACAGCCTACGCCAACTCCAAAAAAATGCTTCACTCCATTGTGAAGGCCTCTTGATTCTAACCTCAAATTGTAGGGCAATTTCAGAACCTTAGAGACAATGGGCTTAGGAATTCTGAATCAGAACACCACCTGACACTAAAAACTCAACATATGAAAATCACAACAAGCAGCTTATGGATGTAACAAAGTCACAGTTAGTCCAAGGAGCGCTCCATAAACATTGGCTCAATTCCAAAACAGCAATCTTGTGCTCTTCCTCCAAAATAGAGCCCCCCAATATATAGAATAAATTTTGAAAATAGAGGATAGATATATTCTTATTGGCAATTCGAGATAACAAGAACTTTGTTAAAGCCTTCGATTTCTTTCTTTTCTGCCACATACTCTTGATGAAAACTTTGCTATACACAATATTTGTGTCCCTCCAAAGTTTATACGTTGAAACTCAACCCCCAATGTGATGGTATTTGACGGTGGAGCCTTTGGGAGGTGATTAGGTCATCAGGGCAGAGCCCTCATGAATGGGATTTGTGCCCTTATAAAAGAGGCCTAACAGAGCTCCCTTGCCCCTTCCACCACGTGAGTACACAGCAAGAAGATGGCCATCTATGAACCAAGAAGCGGGCTCTTAGACAGTGAATCTGCCGGTCCCTTGATGTTTGACTTCCCAGCCTCCAAAACTATGAAAAATAAATGTTTGTTGTTTAAACCACCCAGTCTATGGCATTCTTGTTACAGCAGTCTGAACTAAGACAAACGGGCACAGCTAAAACGAAAATCCTCTAGAACTGCACACTCAGTTTATTGCTGCAAACCAACCACCTAGAAACTCAGAGGCTTAAAACAACAATTTATTATGCCTCACAATTTTGCAGGTTAACTAGGTGGTTCTTCTGCTCTCTCCTGGACTCATTCACACAGCCATATTTGGCTGGCAGATCAAGTGGGGGTTGGGCTCAGCTGGGACAGATGGCAGAGCTAAGCCTCTCTTTCCATGTGGCCCTTCATCGAGGACTTCATGGAACGGTGATCCCAGGCAGTGCTCACAGAGGACAAAGACTCTGGAGCTCACATATCACATTCTATCAGTCAAAGCAAGTCACATGGCCAACTCAGACTCAAGAGGTAGGGCAACAGACTCCACTTTCTGATGGGATGAACTGCAAAATGTTGTAGCCATGCTTTTCGACTTACCACAAACACCCTGATCCAGGCTCAGATATCTACTTTTCTGCCATTTACACCTAATTAAAAATGACACCACTGAAGTGAAAATCCCCTCGATCTGCATGCCTAAATATTTTAGCTGCACCAAACTGAAATTTTTCAACAGAGAGATGCTGTCGTATTTGCCTCATTGTAATTGTCAAATACATGAGTAACCTTCCTGAACAAGATGCTGCACTAGGAATTATACTGAACAGTTATCACCATTAGTCATGTCCAAGATGGTTATAGAATCAACATTGCCAATATACAATGCCACAAAAGGGAGTGCTAAGGACTTTTTTCTGTCAAATTTAAGATTTAAGATTTGAATGCTAAAATGTGTGCAAATAGGAAATAAGGGGGACACTTTTTTTTTTTTTTTTTTTTTGTGGTACACGGGCCTCTCACTGTTGTGGCCTCTCCCGTCGCGGAGCACAGGCTCCGGACGCGCAGGCTCAGCGGCCATGGCTCACGGGCCCAGCCTCTCCGCGGCATGTGGGATCTTCCCGGACCGGGGCACGAACCCGTGTCCCCTGCATCGGCAGGCGGACTCTCAACCACTGCGCCACCAGGGAAGCCCCGGGGGGCACTTTTTAAAATAATCTTTGGGTAAAGATCTTTTCAAGTATGACCCACAGGCAGAAACCATAGATGAAACGACTGATAGCTTTGAATATATACAAATTTAGGACCCCTGTATAACAAATACACATAGGACATTACACACATTAAAAAAACAAGTACTTAACAATGTTGAATAAGAACCAAGTACTATTCAAAATACTTTGTGTATTTTAATACATTTGATCCTTACAACAGCCCTATGAGGTAGATACTATTATTTTCCCCATTTTTAGGTGAGCAAACTAAAGCACAGAATGTTTACATAAGACACCAAGGTCAGGTACTACATAGCAGAGCCAATATTTGAAACCAAGCAGTATTGGCCCAGGATTTAAATTCTAAATCACTATGCTCTACAGAAAACCTGGAAAACATGAGCAAAATAAATATGACAAAGGCTTAACATCACTGATATGTTAAGAGCTCTTGCAAATAAAAAAGAAACAGAAAAATACACCATTTTCTATGGACAAGGGCTATGGACAAACAATTAACAAAAGGGAAATGTAAATGGCCATAAAATATGAAAAATGTTCATCCTCACTAGGAATCATAAGAACTCTAACGAGATACCATTTCTCTCCTGGCCAGTTTAGAAAAAACAAAAAGAATGATAATACCCATGGTATTACCTCCTTGCTGGTAGGAAGGTAAAGTGATAAAATATTCCTGGAGGATAATTTGGATATATACATATACAACATTCAACCATTCAAACAAGCATATGGTTGATCCAGCAATTTTACTCCTAGTAACTTTTGCAAAGAAATAACCAGACAAGCACATGAAGATGTAACTTAAAGAAATTTATTATAGCTTTGTTTATAATATTTACTTAAATATGGGAAAAACAGAAGATTGATTAAATATGCTATGATTCCTCCACAAATAGAATACTATTTAGATTTTAAAACGATGACGCGTATTTCCATTTCCTGACATGGAAAGACGGTTATGAGATACCGTTAATGAAAACAGTAGGTTTACAAAACTGTTTGAAGTGTACAGTCCCATTGTTTAAAATCTATGTATATATAGATTATATATTCTCTCCAGGTCATGGAGGGGTTTTTAAAGTATTTTTATAATGTTATACTTTAGCTTTTATATAACTCTTCACGTATTTCATGTATCACTTCTATAATCATCAAAAAGCCAATCACCTTGTTTCTAGAAGTTTAGAGCACTGAAACTTGCCAGGCGCTAATATGATGCCCTTCAGAAAAACCTACCAGCAAGAAGACTTTTCTGTTCTCCATCTCAGAGGACACCTATGTGACTGATTTTGCTAGAAACATGAGGAGAACATTTACTGTAACACAATAAGGGCTATCTGATATTCAGAACTACCCAAGGGTCATTGCCTCATGGCCTCCAACACCATATTCCCCTACTTGTTCAGCTTTTTTTTTTTTTTAATTTTGATTTATTTTTGGCTGCTTGGGTCTTCCTTGCTGCACATGGGCTTTTCTCTAGTTGTGGCGAGCGGGGGCTACTCTTCACTGCAGTGTGCAGGCTTCTCATTGGGGTGGCTTCTCTTGTTGCAGAGCATGGGCTCTAGGCGCATGGGCTTCAGTAGTTGTGGCTCGTGGGCTCTAGAGCGCAGGCTCAGTAGTTGTGGCACACGGGCTCAGTAGTTATGGCTCACAGGCTCTAGAGCGCAGGCTCAGTAGTTGTGGCTCATGGGCTTAGTTGCTCCGCAGCATGTGGGATCTTCCCGGACCAGGGCCCGAACACATGTCCCCTGCATTGGCAGGCAGATTCTTAACCACTGCACCACCAGGGAAGTCCCTTGTTCAGCTTTTTAATCACTGGTCATCTGAGAGCTAAAAATAATGATAGAGGTGACAAATCACAGCTCCCCAAAGCTTATGAGCCAATCCAATAAAGGGAAAAAAATCAACTCAGTAACAGATACTTTCATACAGGTTGGAGGAAACAGGATAAGAGCCCAGGAAAACTCACTTCGTAAGTGCAAGGCAATTAACAGTCACTGAATAGTGGGCCTTCTTAAGCAACGATGTCACATGCTCAGAGTCAGGGACAGTCAGAAGCTGCAGAATGTCCTCACCTGCTGACTGATGAAAATGACTGACGCTGGGGTGCCAGCTGAAAAATCAATTATTCACATCTACTAGGCAACTGCCCCCTACACAGCCAGCAGCAGCAGGTGGCAGGCAGGGGAGCTTGTTGGTTTGTTGTTAACATGCATTATCCATTTCTCTGGCCTTGGTGCTCAACAACAGCAATACCAATAGGCTGCTCTGAACTAAGAAACAGAGTAGGTGGGCACCAACTCCATTCCACGTACCTGGAAACACCCTAAAACTCAGCCACGGACAAATGACAAGGGGGAAGATTCCTCATCCTACCATCATCATTTTCTATACTCTGTGACTTTCCTATTTCTCACAGCAATAAGAAAGAGAACCCAAAGTTTTGTGTATTCCTAATGATTAAGGCCACTTTTGTTAAAAGTGGGAAACTAGGTATCCATTTTCAAAGGCTCCACAGCTGTTTTTCAGCCTACTCACCACTTGCCTTATGTCCTGGCGGCCCCAAAAGTCCTCTTTCAGTATGTGGAGTTGTCTTTCCAAAGGACAGAACCTAATAAGTAAGGTTAAGAAGTTCAGAAAATTCATTTCAGTACTTGCCAAGCGCTAAATAAAGAAGATATAGAGCTTGTTTTGTCCAATCATTTATGTTTAAACTGTATTTTGAGAAAATATTTGTGTGGTTCTAATGTCTCCTGCTCTTTGTAAATAAAAGTTACAGAATTTGGGGATTGCAAAATGGTACAGACATTTTGCGAAAGAGTTTGGCAGTGTCTTATAAAGTTAGGTATACATTTACCACATGACCCAGCAATTTCACTCCTAGATGAAATGAAAATTTATGTTCTCATTAAAAACCTGTGCATGACTGTTTACAGTCGTTTTATTCACGATATCCAAAAACTGGAAACAATCAAAATTTCCCTCCACTGCGAGATGTGCAATGGGTAACACACTGTGGTACATAAATAGAATGGAATATTGGTCAGTAATAAAATAAGATGGAATAAACTACCGAGGTATGCAAAAACATGGATGAATTTTATAAGCATTATGCTAAGTGAAAGAAGCCAGACTCAAAAGCTATATACTGTATTATCCCATTTATAACTACATTCTGGTTAAGGTAAAGCTATAAGGATGGAAAACAGATCCGTGGCTGACAGGGGCTGCAGATGTGGGGAGGGGCTCACTACGAATGGGCAGCTGGGTGGAATTCCTTGGCGTGATGGAGCTGTTTTGTATCTTGAATGTGATGGAGGTTATATGACTGCTTGTGTTTGTCAAAACTCACAGAGCTGAGTCAAAACTCACACAACAAGAGTGAATTTTATTGGATGTAAACCATACCCTAAATTTTTAATACTGAATGAAATCTAGGTAGAAAAAAGAACTCGAGGAATTCCTCTACAGTGGTAAACCACTTTGTCTCCCATCCTGATACATTTTCCTGTTTCAGCATCCTTGCTTACGCCACATTCTCTCCTTTTACATCTGGGCTAGAGTTAAAATACAATCTGGAGATGAAGCAGACAGGACTCTTCAGAGTACATCCCCTCCTTGCAAGACTCCAGTACCATGGACAGTAGCACTAGCCTGGCCAGTCCAGATAAGATAAACACGCATTCAGGTCTGCTCAAGTCTCAGTACCTTTCCCCCAAAAGTTTTCTGAAAGAGCTCAAAGAGCCAGGGATGTCACATAGAGCACTGGACAACAAAATCAGGAGTCCTGGGTAGAGATTTACCAAATCTGCCACTAATTCACAGTGTGATCCTAAAAGAGTTATTTCACATTTATATCTGTCAAAGTCTCAGCAGGAAAAAAGTCAAGTCAGGTAGCTCAAGAGGCTTCCAAAGTGTTGGGAGGGTGAAGAGAATCAGTAAGGAGTGTTGAAACACCCAGACATTACCAATAATGGGAAGCTGGTTCCTCCCTTAGTCCTCAAGGTGAAAGAGGAGGAGGTGATGGTGTAACGAGGACCCAGCGAGATATGAAGCTGTGAAGGAGGTAAAGAATGAGCTAAAGCCGAAAATCACATCCCCAAACTGGGAAACACCATTTCTCTCCTCCCTTCCCCAATTTCCTATTGGTGTCTCCCATTGGCTAAGCTCAACAGGCCAACTGGAAAGGGAGTTTAAGTGATGGTGGTCAGCCTCTAGGACTCAGGTGAGGGCAGACAGGGACAAAGAATGGACCCTAGAAAGAGTGGAATCAAGGGAGCAAACTAAGAATAACAAGGACCACGTTATTTACTAAAGGCATGTAGATTGATGACTTCTAAAATCCTTGATACGTAAACAGTCTAAGAATCTACCTGACAGTCAACTTTTGAAGACCCCCTCCACGTGCCCTAGGAACCACTCTTTCACACAGAATAATTCTTATTTCCTCAAGAATTGAATGGCCTTCAGCCATTGGGCTAAAACCTGTTTCTCATCCAGCTAAACGGAATTTTTTTTACCCAGTGGTAGACAGTCAGTGTCCTTAGTTAAGCATAACTTCTTTAGAAAAATTCTCAGTTGCCTATCAAAACCTTGACCAAGATGCTTGAAAGGGATAAGTGTATGACTAAATCCTGATTTCTTCAGTTAAAGAGTTAAAGATTGTAGAGATTTGTTCTAAAAAAAGAGGACAGCCTTCTGTTAGGGCTTCCTTCCTCACTCTACCATCTCGGGATACAGAATTACGAATATATATCTGAATATAATATAGACATGAAGCAGAAAGAGTCTGAAATCCTCCAATTTTAAAAAATTTATCTTTTACTCTGTATGTAACATATTGATATTTCTGTCCTGACTCCATAACTATATAAGGGGCTATCAGTATGTATACATGTACGTATGTATATATGTATGTATGTATTTGTATTAAGTTCCAGAACTGAAACACAAACTACATGGAAAACTGGGTCACATGAAGATGAACAGTCTATTTTCAGTCCTTAGACCACTGCTTAAGACTTCTGACACTTGCTTTACTTAGATTTTTTTTTTTCACAGTCCCCCAAATGACACTGTTTATTCTTCCCGTAAACTCAGCAAACTTTTAAAATCTCTATGTATGTTTCCAGCTGCAGTGGGAATAAAAACAACTCTGCAACATGAGAAAGAGAACTACAAAGGGGGTCAAGCTAAGCATGGCCTTAAGCAGTGTAATCTCTGTTGTGCTTGTAAGTCCACAAACTATATTCAGCACGGCGCTGGTGTTGCCACCCAACAGATCCTAAGTCCTGCAGCTCCCCCACTGAACTCTCAGTGGTAGTCGTGTCCAGGGTGCTTCTTGGGAGGATGTAAGTGGTACTGAGGCTATTCTTTCTCTGCCAAAACCCTAACTTTCTTCATCTATCAGGCACTGAGTTGTTAGACTGAGGCTTAAGTGTAACGATGTGTTAAGCAGGTCAGCTGGGGCTCCCAAATTGAAAGGATTTGCTGGATTGCTGACACTCTTCCAATTTAGGGTCTTCTTCCAACTTAAAGACTGCCAGAATCTATTCCCAGGAAATACAGTCCGACAAGGGGCTGGGTGTGAGCCACACTGATTTTCTGAGCTGCTCCGTGTACGGTGACTGACCACCTGGCTAATCTGCCTCGTGGTGTGAAGGTAGGGCCCTCTGGCAGTATTCAAAGGGCTGCACTGAGCAGATTCTCGGTATCACACAAGAGTAACTACAGCTCTGACCCACCTCCAAGGCCTGAGACAAAGTGCAAAGTAGACTCTTCTTGGAAGGCTTTCCTTCTTTCTTTCTGAATCGACTTTCCTTCTACCTCTGATCCCCATCATGTCCTCAAAAAAGCCATCCTTTTTCCTCTGCTTCCCATTCTGCCCTCATAATGATCTATGACTCTCCATAGCCCCAATCTGCAGGACACCCATCAGTGGCTAGCTTTCCCCCAAAGAGTCCCTCGATCCAAAATCATTTCTCCCTCCCTAACACCTCATAAGAGGTGGATGATGTAGAAACAATATTCTCTAGAAATATCTTAATTTTGAGGTGAAAATTGTGAAATCAAAATAATACAGCACTCAAAGAAAATAACTACGAAATGCACTTTTCCATTTTCTATTAACTTTGCCTCCCTAAACTGTCCAGAGCAAAGACAGTGGAGGGTGCAGGGAACTCTCTACACTTTAAACTTCCTTTCGCAAAGGGAGAAGTAACTTCCTGTCTGACCCCCTCCAGGAAGAGGAAATGAAAAAAGGAAGATCTCTTCCTCCTCTGGAAGCCATCACCCACTTTATGGGAGCCTTTGTCTACCTTACAAACAAGGTGTTATTGAGGTCACTAAATCTACTTTAACAATTTATATTAAAATATCCTTTTTGGAAATAAGTTTATGAAATGTTTATCACAGACTCCCAACCTCCAAATTTATGCCACTAATTACATAATTTGAAATTACTCTTTTTTAATTAAGCTCTTTAACTTTGGGGATCTTATCTTGTTCTTGTAACTATCCTAGCTTTCAGTTTTACCCCATGTTATCTATCTTAATACTTTTTTGAAATAAATGTACTATAAGTAAATGTCAGCGAAAATATATTTTAAAGAACTGCATAGATGTCAAACATACTTGCTCTGATTCTTGCAACCAGTACTGAGTTAAATACTCAAGTGGGGTTAAGATATTAACCTCTAAGGGGCAGAGCCAAGATGGCCTACTAGGAGGACGTGGAATTCACGTCTCCTCACAACTAGGGCACCTAGCAGGCGCCGGAGGGGGACCACAGACACCTAACGGCGTGGGAGAAACCCCCAGTGACCAGGTAGGACATGTGGCGTGGGGAGAGTGAAGGGGGAGGAGAAGTGAAGGCAGGACGGGACTGGCACCCCGAGGGGCGGCTGGGGGAGGGGAAGGGATCCCACGACCGAAGGGGGAAACTGGGGGACCACTGGGAGGGCAGAGGATCAAAAGGGAGCGTGGCCAGGTTTCCCCTGCCCACTTGGGCCCCCCGGAACGTGCTGAGATCCCGGGCCTGATCCTCTGCCCACGGAGGCCCCCCTCCAGCTGCACGGGCCCTGAGGGAGTGGGAGGGAGGGAAGGGGGAGCAAAGGTAAAGGGCAGAACTCCAGGACCAGCACCCCTGAGGGGTGGCTGGGGGAGGGGAGGAGTTCCTACACCCAGCGGGACCCACCCACGGTTAGGGGTCCAGCAGCTGATGGGGGAGACCCTGGGGGGGACGGTGGCGAAGGAGCGCGAAGGAACGGAAGAGAACGGGGCCAGTGCTTTCCCTGACGACGTAGGTACCGGGAAGCCTGTTGGACTGCCAGGCCTAATCCTCTGCACCCGGAGCCTCCCTCCTGCCACGCAGAGCCCAAGCCCCGCCCCTACACCCCACCCAGGGCCCCACCTGTACACTCAGAGACCCCCTCCAACGCACTGGGCCTAAATCCCACCCACACACCCTCACTCAGGGCCCTGCCTCCAAACTCTGGAACTCCACAGCCCAGAGGCCCTCCTTTCAATGTGCTGCCCCTCCCCTTCCCTGCAGGTCCTAGGCAGAGGCCCCGGTGCACGCTTGAACGTCGCCCCGCCTAGGACCCGCCCCACGCTCAAACATCACGCCCCACACAAGTCCTGTCCCACCCTAAACCCCGCCCCTGCCTAAGTTCCAACCCCTGCCTAAACTCTGCCCCCATAGCCAAGGCTTTTGTTTTCCTTTTTTCTTCTTTCCTGTTTTACACTGGGGCTCTGTTTTACCATGTTGACTCGTTGATTCCTTTTCTTGCTTTTATTTAACTTTTTTTTTTATTGGCGTATAATCGCTTTACAATGGTGTGTTAGTTTCTGCTGTACAACAAAGTGAATCAGCGATATGTATACATGTATCCCCATATCTCTTCCCTCTTGTGTCTCCCTCCCTCCCACCCTCCCTATCCCACCCATCCAGGTGATCACAAAGCACTGAGCTGATCTCCCTGTGCTATGCGGCTGCTTCCCACTAGCTATCTATTTTACACTTGGTACTGTATATATGTCCATGCCACTCTCTCACTTCGTCCCAGCATACCCTTCCCCCTCCCCATATCCTCAGGCCCATTCTCTAGTAGGTCCGTGTCTTTATTCCCGCCTTGCCCCTAGGTTCTTCAGAACCATGTTTTTTTTTTTTTAGATTCCACATATATGTGTTGGCATACAGTATGTGTTTTTCTCTTTCTGACTTACTTCACTCTGTAAAACAAGACTCTAGGTCCATCCGCCTCATTACAAATAACTCAATTTCGTTTCTTTTTATGGCTGAGTAATATTCCAATGTATACATGTGCCACATCTTTTTTATCCATTCATCTGTTGATGGACACTTAGGTTGCTTCCATGTCCTGCGTATTGTAAATAGAGCTGCAGTGAACACTGTGGTACATGATTCTTTTTGAATCACGGTTTTCTCAGGGTATATGCCCAGCAGTGGGATTGCTGGGTCATAAAGTAGTTCTAATTTTAGGGGTTTTTTGTTTGTTTGTTATTTGAATTTTATTTTATTTATTTTTTTATACAGCAGGTTCTTATTAGTTATCCATTTAATACATATTAGTGTATATATGTCAACCCCAACCTCCCAATTCATCACGCCACCACGACCCACCCCAATTCATCACACCACCACCACCCATCCAGGCCACTTTCCCCCCTTGGTGTCCATAAGTTTGTTCTCTACATCTGTGTCTCTATTTCTGCCTTGCAAACTGGTTCATCTGTACCATTTCTCTAGGTTCCACATATATGCGTTAATATACGATATTGGTTTTTCTCTTTCTGACTTACTTCCCTCTGTATGACAGTCTAGATCCATCCACTTCTCTACAAACGACCCAATTTCGTTCCTTTTTATGCCTGAGTAATATTCCACTGTATATATGTACCACATCTTCTTTATCCATTTGTCTGTCGATGGGCATTTAGGCTGCTTCCATGACTTGGCTATTGTAAATAGTGCTGCAATGAACATTGGGGTGCACAAGTCTTTTTGAATTATGGTTTTCCCTGGGCATACACCAAGTACTGGGATTGCTGGGTCATATGGTAATTCTATTTTTAGTGTTTTAAGGAACCTCCATACTGTTCTCCATAGTGGCTGTATCACTTCACATTCCCACCAACAGTGCAACAGGGTTCCCTTTTCTCCATACCCTCTCCAGCACTTATTGTTTGTAGACTTTTTGATGGTGGCCATTCTTACTGGTGTGAGGTGATACCTCACTGTAGTTTTGATTTGCATTTCTCTAATGATTACTGATGCTGAGCATCATTTCATGTGTTTGCTGGCAATCTGAATATCTTCTCTGGAGAAATGTCTGTTTAGGTCTTCTGCCCATTTGTGGATTGGGTTGTTTGTTTTTCTGATATTGAGCTGCATGAGTTGCTTGTATGTTTTGGAGATTAATCCTTTGTCAGTTGCTTCATTTGAAACTATTTTCTCCCATTCTGAGGGTTGCCTTTTCGTCTTGTTTATGGTTTCCTTTGCTGTACAAAAGCTTTTAAGCTTCATTAAGTCCCATTTGTTTATTCTTCTTTTTATTTCCATTTCTCTAGGAGGTGGGTCAAAAAGGATCTTGCTGTGATTCACAGAGGGTTCTGCCTATGTTTTCCTCTAAGAGTTTTATAGTGTCTGGCCTTACATTTAGGTCTTTAATCCATTATGAGTTTATTTTTGTGTATGATGTTAGGGAATGTTCTAATTTCATTCTTTTACATGTAGCTGTCCAGTTTTCCCAGCACCACTTATTGAAGAGGCTGTCTTGTCTCCATTGTATATTCTTACCTCTTTTATCAAAGATAAGGTGACCATATGTGAATGGTTTATCTCTGGCTTTCTATCCTGTTACATGATCTATATTTCTGTTTTTGTGCAAGGACCATACTGTCTTGATTACTGTAGCTTTGTCGTATAGTCTGAAGTCAGGGAGCCTGATTTCTTCCAGCTCCGTTTTTCTTTCTCAAGATTGCTTTGGCTATTCGGAGTCCTTTGTGTTTCCATACAAATTGTGAAATTTTTTGTTCCAGTTCTGTGAAAAATGCCATTGGTAATTTGATAGCGATTGCACTGAATCTGTAGATTGCTTTGAGTAGTATAGTCGTTTTCACAATGTTGATTCTTCCAATCCAAGCACATGGTATATCTCTCCATCTTTTGTAACATTTTTATTTTTCTTAATAAATCTTTTATTTTTCTAATTTTATTTTATTCTTTATACTTTGTTACTGTTCTCTCCTTTTGGCTTGTTCTCCCCCCCCTTTTCTTTCTTTTCTCTGTTGTGTTTTTATTTTACCTTGTGGCAGTTGTTTCAATTACAGTTTTATTTTTCCTAATTTTTTTTTTCTTGCGGTACACAGGCCTCTCACTGCTGTGGCCTCTCCCGTTGTGGAGCACAGGCTCCGGACGCGCAGGCTCAGCAGCCATGGCTCACGGGCCCAGCCGCTCCGCGGCATGTGGGACCTTCCCGGACCGGGGCACGAACCCGTGTGCCCTGCATTGGCAGGCGGACTCTCAACCACTGCACCACCAGGGAAGCCTCCTAATATAATTTTTATCCTTCAAATTCTATTTTGTTTTTTATTCTTTGACATTGTACTGCTCCTTTTTTTCTATCTTTCTTCCTTTCTTTTTTTTTTTTTTTAAACCATGCCACGAACCTTGTGGGATCTTGGTTCCCAGGCCGGAAGTCAGGCCCGAGCTCCTGTGGTGGGAGCTCTGAGTCCAATCCACTGGACTAACATAAAACCTCAGTCCCCAGGGAATATCAATCAGAGTGAGGCCTCCCGGAAGTCCTCATCTCAGCACCAAGACCCAGCTCTACCCAACTGCCTGCAAACTCCAATACTGGATGTCTCAGGCCAAACAAACAGTAAGACAGGAATACAGCACCACCCATCAAAAAAAAAATGAAACGACAAAAAAATGTTACAGACGAAGGAGCAAGGTAAAAACCTACATGACAAAATAAATGAAGAAGAAATAGGCAAACTACCTGAAGAACAATTCAGAGTAATGATAGTAAAGATGATCCAAAATCTCAGAAACAGAACGGAGAAAATACAAAAAACATTTAACAAGGATCTAGAAGAACTAAAGAGCAAACAAACAATGATGAACAACACAATTACTGAAATTAAAAATACCCTAGAGAACAGCGCAGACCGCAGAGACGGGCCTGAGACGCTAAGGCTGCTGCTGCTGCCACCAAGAAGACTGTGTGTGAGCACAGCTCACTCTCCACACCTCCCCTCCCGGAGCCTGTGCAGCCAGTCAACACCAGGGTCCCGGGATCCAGGGACAACTTCCCCGGGAGAAGGCACAGCATGCCTCAGGCTGGTGCAACGTCCCGCCGGCCTCTGCCGCCGCAGGCTCGCCCCACACTCCGTGCCCCTCCCTCCCCCCGAGCTGAGTGAGCCAGAGCCCCCGAGTCAGCTGTTGTGGCCTCTCCCATTGCGGAGCACAGGCTCCGGATGCACAGGCTCAGTGGCCATGGCTCACGGGCCTAGCCACTCCGCGGCATGTGGGATCTTCCCAGATTGGGGCACGAACCCATGTCCCCTGCACCGGCAGGCGGACGCTCAACCACTGCGCCAGCAGGGAAGCCCAACCCCGTCCTGTCTGAGCGAAGAACAGACGCCCTCCAGCAACCTACACGCAGAGAAGGGGCCAAATCCAAAGCTGAGCCCTGGGAGCTGTGCAAACAAAGAAGAGAAAGGGAAACCTCTCCCAGCAGCCTCAGGAGCAGCAGATTAAATCCCCACAATCAACTTGATGTACCCTGCATCTGCGGAATACATGAATAGACGGCAAATCATCCCAAATTGAGGAGGTGGACTTTGAGAGCAAGATTTTTTTTTTCCCCTTTTCCTCTTTCTATGAGTGTGTATGTGTATTCTTCTGTGTGAGATTTTGTCTGTATAACTCTGCTTTCACCGTTTATCCTAGGGTTCTATCTGTCTGGGGTTTTTTGTTTGTTTGCATTTAATTTTTAAAAAATTTTTTCTAATTTAATAATTTTTTATTTTAATAACCTTATTTTATTTTATCTAACATTAATCTATTTTATCCTTCCTTTCTTCCTCCCTCCCTCCCTCCCTCCCTCCCTCTCTCCCTCTCTCTCTCCCTCTCTCTCTCTCTCTCTCTTTCTCTCTTTCTCTCTTTCTCTCTTTCTTTCTTTCTACTTTTTCTCCCTTTTATTCTGAGCCGTGTGGATGAAAGGCCCTTGGTGCTGCAGCCAGGTGTCAGTGCTGTGCCTCTGAGGTGGGAGAGCCAACTTCAGGACACCGGTCTACAAGAGACCTCCCAACCCCACATAATACCAAATGGCAAAAATCTCCCACAGATCTCCATCTCAACACCAGCACCCAGCTTCACTCAAAGACCAGCAAGCTACAGTGCTGGACACCCTATGCCAAACAACTAGCAAGACAGGAACACAACCCCACCTATTCGCAGAGAGGCCGCCTAAAATCATAATAAGTCCACAGACACCCCAAAATACACCACCTGACGTGGACCTGCCCACCAGAAAGATAAGATCCAGCCTCATCCATCAGAACACAGGCACTAGTCCCCTCCACCAGGAAGCCTACACAACCCACTGAACCAACTTTAGCCACTGGGGACAGACACCAAAAACAACGGGAACTACGAACCTGAAGCCTGCAAAAAGGAGACCCCAAACACAGTAAGATAAGCAAAATGAGAAGACAGAAAAACACCCAGCAGATGAAGGAGCAAGAT
>RJWK010023524.1:0-28999 GCA_004363435.1 Platanista minor
ACGCAGGCTCAGCGGCCATGGCTCACGGGCCCAGCCGCTCCGCGGCACGTGGGATCTTCCCGGACCGGGGCACCAACCCGCGTCCCCTGCATCGGCAGGCGGACTCTCAACCACTGCGCCACCAGGGAAGCCCTCTTTCTTTCTTTCTTTCTTTCATTGTCTCTCCTTTTTTTTTTATTTTAAGCAATGCCCTTGACACACCCTGGCAGTTACTCTTTCAGTTGCCTGTGAAAACGTCACACTAAAGTGCTGGGGTGAAGATCATAGAATATTCTGTGTTTCCCCGTCAGTACCCCATCGATCTTCCACCGTAATCAAAGCTGAACCCAAGCACTGACGTCCAAGCCAGGCGTCATGGCTGCGGTTCGTGCTCTAGCTCGGGGGGGGGGGATTGTCAGTTGACAAGGGTGACCCCCATCACTGCTCATGACTGGGGGTTCCTTAAAGAGCTAGCCCCTAATGGCGAGAAAAAGATTGAGGGCCCCTGTCGTAGTATATGCAACTTACCACGCAGGGACCATCCAGAGCAGGACTTCCCAAAGCCATTGTGTCTGTAGGAATTGACCAGGGAGCTTGTTAAACAGCTGGTGCTGGTGTCATCAGTCTGGGGTGGCACTGGGGTGTCTGTGTCTCTGGCAAGTTCTCCGGTGATGCTGGACTCACAGGAGCCAGAGTTCAGGCTCCGTGTCTGTGTTCATATGACCACACGTGTGCCTGTTCACGCTGCGAAAGTGGACGAGAAAGGAAAGCTCGCCTTTCATTATGCAGTGTTGTCAAAAAAGCGTTTTCATGTATGTGCCTCTTAGGTAGCAGAGTAGCTAGAATTAGCCCAAATTTTCTGCCCAGAGACACATAACCAATGAGATTCCAGATCCAAATTTTCACACCTTTTTGCCACAAAAGAGTAATCCAAATAGAATATTTTTGTCACTATTATGTTGGTCATTATTATAGTATTTGTATATAAATGAGAAAATCAGTATTATGGCTGCTATTAAACACACACACACACACATAATATTGAAATGCTCTAAATCTAAGTGGGCTTAGGTTACCAGGAAGTTATTCATATATCACAGTGGGGGATCACAGAGACATCTCTGGGGAAGGGGGTTTCTTTACCCCTCAAAGTCCCATACTCATAGTCAAGTGGACTTTGTTGCCTTGGCCCAGTATTTACTGGCTGCTGTCCAGATTGACTGAAATTCCATAATTCTGGTGAGGATAATTGAGAGATGTCAGGGAATAACCTACCTCCAACATAAAACTCCACCTGGAACGTCAGAATGTGATCTGATTCGGAAGAGAAGAGGTTTTGTAGGTTTAATTTGGGTCAGGGTCTCCAGATGAGATCCATCCTGATTAGGGTGGGCCCTAAATCTAGTGATGAGTGTCCTTCTAAGAGACAGAAAAGGAGAAGATACGGAGGGACCCTGGGAGGAAAGGCACATGAAGATGGAAGCAGAGGATGGGGTGATGCTGTCAGGAGTCAAGGATGCCCAGAGGCAACAGGATTAGGAAGGGGCAGGACGGAGCCTCCCCTAGAGCCTTTGCAGGGAGCGTGGCCCTGCCAGCCCTGTGATTTCAGATTTTGGCCTCCAGAACTGTAGAACAATACATTTTTTTTTGTTACTTTGAGCCACGGAGGTGGTGGCAATCTGCTGTGGTCTCCCTGGGAAGCCAATGCACAATCCCAGGGTCAAAGTGGTCCAGCCTTGGGGACCTGTCCCCGGGCTGCCCCGTCCTGGTGTCCCAGGCTCTGGGCCTCAGTTTGGAGGTCCACATGGTGACCTCGGGGAGCACGGTGGGCCCATCCCTGGGGACAGGGCAACTTACAGTTCGATACATGGAAATGGTTGCCTCTGTCCAGTCACATTTGCAGATGGAAACCGAGCTTGCCGTACCCTCAGGGAAGGGGACTCACAACTCAGAATTCATTCAACAAAATAAGACCTCTTGATTACTTCTTCTGTTTTTTTTTTTTTAATTGGTTCCATTGCAACATGGCTCTTATTTCAATAATTTTTAAAAATTGAGTATAGTTGATTTACAATATTGTGTTTGTTTCAGGAGTGCAGCATCTTGATTACTTCTTGATGGAGATGAACAGGGAAAAGCTTTGGGCTTGTTTATTGTCAGCAAATGTTTTTACTTTCAAATAGTTTTATACTTTCAAAAAGGCTCTTTCCCCACAGGTTTTGTCCTTGACCTTAAGATCTAGCTCGCCCTGGTCCGAATCTCCCTGAGACCCGCACAGCGTCTTAAGTAGCCATAGGAGGTCCTCCATCCTAGAGACCTCCCTGAGCTGTGCAGTACCACTGCCATCGTGTGGCTGGGATGCGCCAGCACACCCACTGGGCTGGCTCTAGCTCTGATCCAGAGGCAGGGATTGAGGCTCTGGACTGGAGACTGAAATCCTGGTTTACAACCTTGAGATTTTGGCATTTAGCTAGGAGGGCAGGGTGCTACGTGAAACTGGATACCAAGAAGAACTATATAATACGACGTCTGTTTGCCTATTAAGGCTGTGGAAATTCACAAACACCGCGCGGCCTCCCCGGGAGGTGAAACATACCACTGGAGGTACTAGTTTACCTTTCCAATCCTTTACCGGCCCTCTGCTGCAGTGGTAGCCAGCAGGCAGGCAGCTGGGCTGGGGAGACGATGAGGGTCAGAGGCTCGCTAATACCTCCTCTGCCTGCTCTGCGTGTTCTGTGACATTTGGCACTGTGAGTCACCTCTCCCTAAACGGCTGGAACTTTTGAGTGCTTGTTTAACTCTCCAACAACTAGGGTTTTTGATGGCCTGATTTCCTTGGAAATGGAATCTACCTGGCTCAGAAATATTTGCTGCGTGGCTGCCATTAGATTAAAAGAATCTTTCTCTCCTGGCCTCCACCTAACTTCCCAACAGTGGAACTTTCCTGACCGACCTGTGCCAGTTCCCCCTCCAGCCTACAGTGAGATTGCCAGGCAGGTGAAAGCTCAGAGCTCTGGCTGGAGCAAGGGTGAAGTTCTGGGGCCTTCTACCTTTTCCACCAATACCTAAAGACAAGCTCAGAGACTGTTCCTTAGTTCTCTAGAACATCACATGAAAAGCTCTTGTCAAGAGAAAGTGTTCCACGGACATAGAGAACAGACTTATGGTTGCCAAGTGTTGGGGGAGGGATGAATTGGGAGGTTGGGATTAGCAGATGTAAACTATTATATATAGACTGGATAAACAACAAGGTCCTACTGTACAGCACAGGGAATTATATTCAATATCCTGGGATAAACCATAATGGAAAAGAATATAAAGAAAACAGTGTATATGTGTAACTGAATTACTTTGCTGTACAGCAGTAATTAACCCCAAATTGAAAATCAACTATACTTCAGTTAAAAAAAAAAAGAGAGAGAGAGAGAGAAAGTGTTCCAAAGGGGAGTGGGGGTGGGGTGGGGGGTGGAAAAGAGAATTCCTACAGCATTGTTCCAGGGATATCTATTTATCAATTTCAATCAAATGAATCAGAGATCTAAACGGCTGAAAAGTCATGACCAGTTTTACCCCTGGAAAGGGTGGCCAGCCACAAGGTTCTGCTTTCCAGGCCTTTCTTCTCACCCCTTTCTCCTCAGAGTGAGCGCCACCTACCCCTGCAACATCGAGAGCTGGGGCTGGCCTCGTAGGAGGGCGGGGCCCTATGCAGTCACGTGGGCCCTGCGCTTGGAAGGGCCTCGTGCTTGGCGTAGTCCTCTGTTGACGCCATCTTGAAATTTTCAATGATTTTTTTTAACAAGGGCCCCTGCATTTTAATTTTGCACTGAGCCTTTCAAATCACTCAGCAGGCCCTGCCTGGGAGTTTGTTAGAAATCCATAATCTGAGGCCCCCACCTCAGACTTCTAAAAGTTGAATCTGAAGTTGGGAGACGATTGAATTGGAGGAGAGAGGGGAGTAAGGGCAAGTACTGTACAATCCAGGGAACGGCCTCTTCGGAACTGTTTCCTTTAAATCTCAGTGACCTGTCAGAAGATTTTGAGTAACTCAGTTCTAAGATTAGAAGAGGAAGGGAGAGCTGAACAGTGAACGGGCCAGGCCTCTGACGGTGGTGCTAGTCTGACCGCGGATGGGCTACTGCTCTCTGCTGCAGTGGGGCGGGAATCCCCGCTACTAGGGGCAGGTTCCTCTTTGTGTCCTCCTCTCACTGTTCCTAGGAAATTCCTCCTCGATTTCCCCTTTAGCTCTCAAACTCCTCTTTCTCTCTGGACAGGCACACGTTGCTTTACATCATCAGGGAGTTTCCACAGGTACAGCAGAACAGATTGGGAGAGACTTTGACCACAGGCTTCACTGCTTTCCGAAGAAGACGAAATCTCCCAGGAGAAGGCTCTAATAGGCCACCTGCTAGAAATAGTGGGGGTGGGTTTATAGAGTTTAAATTGGTTTGCAATCTAAAATTATACACTTGCAATGATTACGAACAAGGTTTAAATAGGAATACTGGTTCATCTTGGTTGTCCCTGCAGTTTTTTGTTTTTGTTTTTGTTTTTTTGGCGGTACGCGGGCCTCTCGCTGTTGTGGCCTCTCCCGCCGCAGAGCACAGGCTCCGGACGCGCAGGCCCAGCGGCCACGGCCCACGGCCCCAGCCGCCCCGCAGCACGCGGGATCCTCCCGGACCGGGGCACGAACCCGCGCCCCCCGCATCGGCAGGCGGACCCCCCAACCACTGCGCCACCAGGGAAGCCCGTCCCTGCAGTTTTAATGAGCCGGATTGTTGCATTTCCAGTGTAGAAATCTCCCTACTGGTATGCATCATTTGAGAAATTAAAGCAGCGTCTTTGATGTGTCGAATCAACTAGATAAAGGAAAAGCAAAGGCAAACCAAACAAAGCAGAAGTATTGTTTTTGGAATACAAGCTAGAGGACAGCAGGCAATTAAACTCTTGGCTAGAGGCAACAAAAAAGTATAGAATTTACTATCTCAACTGAAGAAAGAGCTCTATCGGGGTCTACTGCCCCTGGAGCGTTGTGACTGCAGCAGTCTTGGAGGAGAAAGTTTCGCTTATCAAAAGGGAGATGGAGTTTTAACAGCCTGAGAAACAGTGACCCAGGAGAACATGGGATTCTCGGCCGTCCTGCGCCCATTCCTTCTGCCATCTTGGTTTTGTGCACATTCAATGCGCCTGTCGCTGAAGGACTAGTTCATGTCATTGTTTTTATCCTTGAATAATTGCAAAAGGATTTACAAAGAGTTTTACCAAGCCATTTCATTATAACATTATTGGAATAAGGCCTAAAAAGAAAGACAAAATAAACATATTAGCCACGAGCTGTACTATGTGATGTGAGAGTGTAGTTGTCGTGTGGTGCTGTGGGTCACTGGGGCGAACGGGGACCCGCTGATGGGTTATATGACTCCTCCAGTGTCCCAGAGGAATTCAGGAGGTCTGTGAAGCTGGGTGAGAAAATACTGGCCTTTACTTTTTTTTTCCTGCCTCTAATTGGGTATATATTTTAAAAATGAGTTTAACATTATTCTGAGGCATCCATTAAGCTTCACCAGGCACCACGGGGGTCCAAAGCATACACATGGTTAAGAAACCTGTGGTAGAAAGAAGCAGAGTCCACAGAAGAAAAATCTTCAGACATAAGATAATAAAGTGTAGAACACACAAACAAAAATATCATGTGCATCTATTTGTAAAAGAAAGGTATGGAGTGACGTACTGGAAAATATTTTGACAGAAATGCATAGTCAATGTGAGAAGAAGTTTTAATTAATATTTAATAAAAACTAAAGGCAAAGCATTAGGGAAAAACTTAGTGAATTTATGGTGGAGTGAACACGATGGCAGGAACAAGTTAGTGTGATCTGGGTGTGCAGTTTCTTGGGATTTTACTTTATGTGTTGATAGAACTTGAAAATCTAGAGGAATGAAGAGATAACGAAACACAAGCTGGTCAGAAAGGCTGTGGCCATGTCTTGTGGAGACATACGATTGGGAAATCAGTGCAGGAATAAAGCACCTGGAGAGGAAGAGGAAACAGGATCCAGCATCTCAAAGAAGTCCAGACCGGGGCCTGGTCCAGGGTTGGGGAAAGAAAACAGTGGTGACTTTGGTGAAAGGATGCATAATAGTTATAACTGCTAAAATGTATTGGCTATTTACTATGAATTCAGATTTGGTCCTAAGAATTTAATATTTACTACTTACCTCAATCTCCAAAATAATGCTATGAACCTGGAAATTGGTGGTATCACTCCAGGTGGTGTCATTATTCCATTGAACAGATATGTTCTTCAGTATGTTTATTTATTCCACTCTTAATACAACTTTGTGGTGAGGGCAGCTTCCCCAGTTTCAGGCATTCCCAGATGTGGGAACAAAGGAAATTATTAACTTAGTCTTAGAAGTTCTTGTATAAATAAAAATAAATAAATTGCTATTGATAATTTTACAATGGCATATCCATCAAAATTCTAGCCGGGCATCTTAGAATATTCAAGGTACCAGACAAGGACTACTTAATTTGGAAAATGGGGAAAGATGGGTGTCCTTGGAGAGAGAGGTGGGTGTGACTGGGTGTGGTTGGCCTTGAGAACTCTTGTCCCAACTGCCCCAGGTTTTGAGAGAAGAGGAAGAACGGGTCTAGAGCAGACAGGACTTTCCAGCATCTTTCTCCTTCAAATAGTATCTGGATTGGCCTCGGGGCACCATGTAGTTGGGTGGAACTCCTGATGAAAGCCTGTCCATCTGTGTTTCATCTCCTTGTCCAGAGATGTTGGCTCAGCGTCAGGCAATGACTCAAGTTGGTCCACAAGGGTCAAGCCTGGCATTTTGCTGGGACGATGGGGAGACATCCCATCCCATGTGCTTTATCTTCTGAGATTGCTAAGCTATGATTTGTGAGTCTGGGGTCGCCAGCAGCTGCTGTACCTTGGAAGTGTCTATCTGAGCATGAAGCCAGCAGAGAGGAATCACCATTAGAAGATGGAGACCAGTTTCTGGTGTATCTCTTATACACTAACTCCAGGCTGTGCCGGAAACCATATCAACCTGTAGACTTTTCACTCATATGAGTCTGCAGATCTCCTTTTTTGGTATATGCCTTTTCAGCTTTCTATCAATCATTCCATCCCAAAGCATTCTGACCCAGGACCTTAGCCTGTTTGACATCTCAGTTAGGAGGCAACTGGGATGGTGTTTGCATGAAGGGTAGCAAGCCGACTGCTGGTTCCAGGCAGTGGTCCGTCTGCAGTGGGTTAGGTCATCCTCACGTGCTGCTTGGCCCAGTACCCATTGGGCCCAAGCAACCTGCCTTTGCCCAAGAAAGCTTATTCCTAAAGGACAGAACTTACCAGAACAGCTGAAAATACCGACCACCTGGTTAAATGTGGATCCCATTGCTTGGATCCTGTTGAAGGAAAGAGAGAATGTCTTGGGACCAGTAATTCCCAAGCTGGGCATTTCTCAAACAGATGACGTATGTGTCATAGGATGGTCATCCTGTCCTCAGAATGTCTTCTAACTGTGTCAAGTGGGCCAGTCATGCTGACGAAACCAAAAGGAAAGAGCTCAAACCCACAGACTCTATCTAGTGTGGGTACAGAGTCTGCTTTGACCTCCTTGTATTCACTCATTCACTGGGACAGAGCCCTTGAGTTGCTCTTCAAAGCCCTTGCTGTTCTATTTTCCATCACTCACAGCCTCTCCTGCAATTGGGTGAGGCCGTGTGACCGAATTCTAGTGGATGGAATAGAATTGGAAGCCGTGTGCCCCTTCAGACCTTCATGCACTCTCCCATGGCTTTTCCCACTCACATTGTGCAGCGGGCCAATTTCCCGTGTGCAAAATTCCTGGGCATCCACCAACCTGGGTCCCCAAACCCTGTGGTCACCTGTTCACTCTCCCAGTATTGCTGCCTAGGAAGGGGTAAATTTCTGTTGTACATTTGGGGTCCACTCTTTACCATAGTTACCCTCCCCCAACTAATACATTTACCTAAATGTGTCGAGCACCAAGTATGAGGTCAGATAGGCGTACGCTGTTGATTAAGGCAGCTCCGTGGTAAGCCTTATAAACCCCTCTGGGTTTTCCATGAGGCTGAAGGGAACTCTGCATGACCTGCCCTGCCCACCTGGCAGCTTCGTCTTCTCTGCATTTCACTCACAGGGGTCTCCCTCCATTCGCAGAATGTGCCAGGTTCTCTCCTGTCTCTGACTTCTGCACACATTTCCTCTGCCTAGAACATCTCATTCCTCCCTCTGTGTGGGTCTCAACTGAAACTTTGCTTCTCCTTGAAAGCCTTCACATTCCAGCCACAAGAATGGGCCAGATACCCAATTCATATTTTTATACCATTTAATGTATTTTTATATTTATATTTTATATAGTTTTCCTTTATAGCATTAATTATAATTTGCCATTTTATACGTGGGCTATTATTTGATTACTATCTTAGTTCCCCCCTAGACTATAGGTTCCTTTAGGTCAGGTCTCTGTTTCATTTTCTTTAACATCATGTGGTTGGTTACTTGGAAAGGTACCTGGTAGAAAATGCTCAGTAAAAATCTGTTGAGTGGATAAGGTATACATGGACCCCATCCTCTTCCAACTCCTCATGGACTTTATTCATTAATTATTTCTCACTCCCTGTACCATCAATATCAAGACTAAATCAAATATCAGAAACCTGGAAAAGGTGATGCCAACAGAAATAGCATGACTTTAGGAGTATACGATCACATTTTTGCTTGAGATGTGTCCAGTTTGTGATACTGAGTCATTAAAGAGATACCCTGGGATTTCCCTGGTGGCACAGTGGTTAAAATGTGCCTGCCAATGCAGGGGACACGGGTTTGATCCCTGGTCCGGGAAGATCCCACATACCGCAGAGTAACTAAGCCCGTGTGCCACAACTACTGAGCCTGTGTGCCACAGCTACTGAAGCCCGTGCGCCTACAACCCGTGCTCCCCAACAAGAGAAGCCACCGCAGTGAGAAGTCACCGCAGTGAGAAGCCTGTGCACTGCAACGAAGAGTAGCCCCCGCTCGCCGCAACTAGAGAAAGCCCGTGTGCAGCAATGAAGACCCAATGCAGCCAAAAAAAAAAAAAAAAAAAAGATATCCTGCAAACAGTCTGGAAGCCAGACCTGTGAACTGTAGAAACGGCTGTGCTAAGACAAACACAGAGGCAGTAACTGAAATCTGGGAGTATATTAGATCCTGGAAAGAGGGCAGAAAAAGAAAAAAAAGTCATACTATTGTGGAATAAACAACATCAAGGATTGTTACAGAATCTGTGTCTTGTTCAACTCTGTGCCCTACTCAGCGCCCAACACAATAACTATACCTAGTGAATCTGATGAAGAGGACCCAGTAAATGATTCTGTAATGGATTTTCCTGTAACAGTGCTGCGTAACAAGCAACCTCTAAATCTTTGCGGCTGACAAGAACACTTTTTATTGCGCACAGATCTGGGAGCAGATCTGTTTCAGTCTGGGAGTTGGGTGCAGGTCTGCTCCACATGACTTTCATTCAAGGACCAGGTTGAATGAGCAGTGCCCACCTGTGTAAAGTGCCCTCCCTTGGAGAATGGCCTCAGCTGTGTCACACTCACTAACATTCCCTGTTAGGGAACTAACCAACTAACTCATCGACTAACACAGGAGCAAGTCATCTGCATGGAAGCAACCTACATGTCCTCAACAGAAGAATGGATAAAGAAGATGTGTTATATATGTATACAATGGACTATTACTTAGCTATAAAAAAATAATGAAATAATGCCATTTGCAGCAACATGGACGGACCTAGAGATGATCATACTAAGTGAAGTAAGTCAGAGAAAGACAAGTACCATATGATATCACTTATATGTGGAATCTAACAAATGACGCAAATGAACTATTTACAAAACAGAAATAGAGTTACAGACATAGAGAAGAGACTTGTGGTTTCCAGTGGGGAGGGGAGCGGGGGAGGGAAGGATTGGGAGTTTGGGATTAGCAGATGCAAACTATTATATAGGGAATAGATAAACAACAAGGTCCTACTGTATAGCACAGGGAAATATATTCAATATCCTGTGACAAACCATACTGGAAAAGAATAAAGAATGCATATATACATATACATATATATATTCAGTTATATATATATATATATATTTCCCTGGTGGCAAACTGGTTAAGAATCCTCCTGCCAATGCAGGGGACATGGGTTTGATCCCTGTTCTGGGAAGATCCCACATGCAGCAGAGCAACTAAGCCCGTGCACCACAACTACTGAGCCCATGAGCCACAACTACTATGTGTGTGTGTGTGTGTGTGTGTGTGTGTGTATATATCACTTTGTTATACAGAAGAAATGAACACAACAGTGTAAATCAACTATACTTCAATAAAATAAATTTTATAAAAAGCAGCAAGTCATCTGGCCAAGCCCAAGTCAGTGGCCCAAAGATGTTTCTTCTCCTCATCGTTCTCTACTGTGAGGGGCTGGAAAAAACACGGCGGCAGGTCTGAGTGTGTGATCCTTTCAGGAGGAGGGAGAAATCGGACAGAAAATCCAGTCTTTAAGTTGGAGAACTAGGACAATGAGACTTCCTTCCAAGAAGGAGGTCTTCAATAGTAGATGCAGAGAGGGTCAATACCTACTCTGAGGAAAGGCTGTTGGATGTGTCTGTGGTTAGGTATCATTTAGGAGAGCATTTCAGCAAAGTGGTGGGGGCACAAACCACCCAGCAATAGAGGTAGACTTGCCAGATTTAGCAAACAAAAATATAGGATGCCAAGTTGACTTTTTCTTAATAAATTTATTTATTTATTTATGGCTGTGTTGGGTCTCCATTGCTGTGCGCGGGCTTTCTCTAGTTGCGGTGAGCGGGGGCTACTCTTCGTTGCAGTGCGTGGGCTTCTCATCGTGGTGGCTTCTCTTGTTGCGGAGCACGGGCTCTAGGCGTGCAGGCTTCAGGAGTTGTGGCTTGCGGGCTCTAGAGCGCCGGCTCAGTAGTTGTGGTGCATGGGCTTAGCTGCTCCGCGGCACGTGGGATCTTCCTGGACCAGGGCTCGAACCCGTGTCCCTTGAATTGGCAGGCGGATTCTTAACCACTGTACCACCAGGGAAGTCCCCTGAGTTGACTTTGAGTTTCTGATACACAAAAACTAATTTAAAAATGATATTTAGCTCTAATTAGTCATTGTTTATATGAAATTCAAATTAACGTAGGTATCTTGTGTTTTGACCTGGCAGCCTTACATTGGGGTCATGAATGAGCAGAAGGTGAGGTATTGGAAAAAGGACTGAAAAGACCGTTTTTGAAGTTTCGTGCTGAAGGGAGGGTGGGATAAACTTGAGGGTCTATATAGTAGTGAAGTGTTCTCTTAGAGGCAAAGGACTAACCTGCGTTATCAGAGATCGTCTCCCATACACCCACGGGGGGTGTGTGTGGGCTAACATTTCACATTTTGGGAGCTGATGGGATGAAGGAAAAAATTTGAGCAGTAATTAGATACAGTGACCCCAGTGCATCTCTTTGTGGCAATTAAAACCAAACCACACATGACTCCTAAGACTAAAAATGTCACTGCATGGTGGCCTTGACTTGCTCCGCTCTGGTTTTCACAGATGTGAAGACTTGTCTGTTGTGCCCTGTTGAGAGGCTCCCGAGGAGACTGGGGGGGCAGCACAGGTTGGGCATGGGGGCTGCACAGCAGACAGATGACCACTGGCTGCCTCTGAAGAGAGGGCACTCTACACCTAGCTGATGACCATGGAATCTCCTTTGGAAGCAAATAACTTAGAGGGTGTGTGGGAGGACCCGACAGCTCCATGGGCCGGAATTCAACCCCAAGATGCAGAGTTTTGTGACTGATGCAGAACTGAGGGGTACAGTTGCTGCATTGGGCCTGGGGACAGTTGGGGAGGGTACCCAAGACAATGTTGCCTTGGAACCCAAGGATGAGTCTGGGGCTCAGCCAAAGACACCTCTGTTCATTCCTTTACTCCCGCCTTGAGGTGGGAGAATGGTTTGCGTTGTTGTCCTTTCCCATCTAGTGGACTCTCTGCTCTTGACGGCCGAGCTCAGCTGTGAGCACATAGGCAGGATGCCGAGTGTTGAGTCAGCAGACCATGGTGCCTATTCCAGCTCCATCACTAGACCCGCACTGCAAACTTAGACCTGCACCTTAGCTACAGGTCCATGCTGCAGATCCTTTATGTGACCCAGGGGTCGTAAGAATACTTAACTCATAGGGCTATTGTGAGAATTAACTGGAATCCTGTAGCCCTTTGTATGCAGATCAAATATATGTCACTGTAATTATTTCTTTAGGTAATGATCACTCTTAGTAGACAGGGGCGTCCTTTAGGACAGGGTCCATTTTGTTTTTTGTTTTTAGTTTTATATCCCAAGTGTTTACTTAATATCTAGTACACAACAAAATCCTTAATACTGTTGGTTAAGTAAAATCAGATCACATATCTCAGGCTGGGATTTCCAGAAATTAAGTTGTCAGAGTCGGCAAGAAACCCTGAGGATTTATCAAAATGACTGTCCTTCTGGTTACTTCCTCTCCAACATGCAGGCCCTGAAATCATAACGCCGGGAAAACCTGTGTGATGTGAAGAGTGGTTTCTGCTTCTGTGCTTGTCTAGACAGAATTCTTGAGCCGCCTTCAGCTGCCTTCTCTTTCTGTGGCAGCCCCTGCCGGCCTCCAGCCTGTGCCGTCTGACTGCCGGTGCGTTAAACAGCTCCGCTCTGACAGTGTGTTGTACGATGAACTGATAAACTGTTTTTGTCTCCTGTTGACCCAGCCTCACAGATAATTCCATGACCTTTAGACCAAACAAATGGCTGACTTGATAGGGTAAAATTCAGTCAACTGTTTAAAAAACTTTAAACAACTGATTGCCTCAAATTTGATTTCGATTCAGTTGTGTTCACTCTGCTTTACAAAGTTAAAGCCCGTGTGGTCTATAAAAATTTAAGGTCTCCTAGAATGTGGCGACTAGATCACAACAGTTATTTTACAGCAATGCAACATGAAATCAGTGATCACCAAGTGTTGTGAGGGTGATGGTGATGAAATATATGAAACCGAGCAGGACCCTAGTTACAAAAGCCTTTCCGGGCACACAAGCCTTCCTGTGTCCCCCATTTCTTGATTACAGGAAATAGGCTTCATTCTGCCTCCAGAACCTTCCCTGAGTTCCAACGGGCAGGTTCGAACAGTTGCTACTCAGGGAAGGGAGGGGATGCAGAGACACAGGAGGAGCAGTCAGGAAACAATAGTGCAGCCTTGGGGCAGGGTCCTGGTTCCCCTCAAGCGATACACATAGCAATGTCTTTGGGCTGTTTTGCAGGTACCAAAACCCCCAACAGATGGGAGAAGTTAACTGTACGCTGCCCACGAGCATGTAGACCCCAGACCAGTTGGAACCAGAAGGTTAATGATGCCGACTCCCGATTACTTCACCACCAACCAATCAAAAGAATGTCCATGAGCTGATCACGCCCTGCTCCTTGAGCACTCACTACCCACTCCAGGGCAGGACACACAGTTCTGAGGGCATTAGCACACTGTGGCCCCCTTTGCCTGGCAAAGCAATAAAGCTATTCTTTCCTCTTTCACTCAAAACTCTGTCTCTGAGATTTAATTAGGTGTAGGTATAGAGAGGCCAGGTTTAGCATTGTATATGAACACATTTTGGGGGAAGACAAGAAAATATCATGAAATTAAATTAAGAAATCCAAAAATTTTTCTTTAACATATTACTTTTGGAGACTCATCCATTATCTTTGAAGATATTTTTTTCCCCCTAAGATTCTGTTGAAGACGATTTAATGAATTGCTTGGTTGGTTAAGTTGACCAACTCTAAGGCAAAGTTCTACAAATCGGTCAGGTGTCCAGAAAGAACCGACAGAAAGAGGAACCAGACACTTCCACGAGAGATGCAGGAATTAATACTTTTGACATGTTGCATCGTACTTGAAATGATTTGGCAATCGGACAACAGTGCACTTAAACAGCAGCAGAAAAACAACCTTCCATTTGATTCTTACTGAGATTTATTGTTTTTAATAATGCCACTTTTCAGAAGTATAGTCATGTGCTCACTTAGGCTGACAAAGTGAAAACTTGTACGTGATGCAAAGTACCCTTTGGGCCGGAGATTAAGACACAAATGGTGTGGTGACAAGTCCAGTGCCCCCTGCAGATGACAAACCCCACCTCCCTTCCTGCGATCTGGCTCCCATCTTGCCCCGTAGAACCCACAATGAATATCTGGCAAAACACAGAACACAGATGGCTGCCGACTGACATGAAAAGTAAATTTTATTAAACATGTTTACATACATGAGTTGGAAGTTCATTTAAAAGCACAGGGGAGTGTTAAGACAAGTGGTCAAAATAGAAAGATACTACCCAATTAGAATCAGTTGATTGTTGGCCACTAAGACAGAACGGAATCTACTAGAAGTACACCAATGCTTCAGTCCTTCCTGCTAGCATGGTGACCAGTGGTCAATCTGAGCCCTGGGAACGATGGGCAAGTCGTTCTGGCGTGTGGAAATAATAAATAATTCACTTGGTGCAGGCAGTATGTCTATGGATTAAAATCTATGTGTACACAGTGTCTACATGTGTTACAGCCCCACAGGAGGAATCTACACCAAAATATTTATTAGAAGGAATTTGGTCCATACTACATCACGTTTTCCAGAGGGTAAAAAGTAAAGTCCATCTATAGACATTTCACTCCCGACTCACAGACTGAGTCTGGCTGAAACCTGCAAAATGTCTATAACAAAAAATGGATGGCTTAGATTTCTTGGTTATTTCAGTAGAGTAATTAACAAGCAAACTGTACAAGTACATGCAACATACAAGCTGGCCTATGTGGAACTAACATACAGTGTTAAATAACCTTTTGTTTCTTTTCCTTGCTTTTTCTTTTTTTCTTTATTTTCTATTTCTTTCTTTTTTTTTTTTTTTTTTTTTTTTTTACAAAACGTGCATGCAGCTTTGAACAGTTCCAAGTCATGCTGCTCTATCTGTGAAATCACAAAAGTGTAGGGACCCATAAAAGGAGGGAGAAGATCTCAATGCACCTGCAGAGCCTCCAGTTGGTAGCACATATACAGAAGGTCACAAGGGAATTCAAGGCCGAGAAAAACTCAGAGGAAGAAAATGCAAATTGAAATTGGACTTTGTTTCATTTCCAACCCCCCCACCACCAAAAGTAAGATACTTTGCATTAAAAAAAATCAAGCTTTGTGCTTGCATCAATCTCAAAGAAATGTAAATTAAAACTGGATAAAAAACATTTGTTTAGTGCAGAGTATTTTAACTGGAATTTCCAGTGGAATATTAATAGCCCATACCATGCTCTTTCCGGGACAGGTGGTGTGTATACACTGAGACATGGCTGAGGAGACCGGGCATTGCTCAAAGTGTCTGAGGCTCGAGTCCATTTCTAGTCACCATTTTGGGAAGTCAAACATACGGTTTGTACACATGAGCATATACTTGTCCTGTTTTTTTTTGGATGTCAGGAAGGAGAAGGCATTACCAGGAGTGTTTCCAAGGTACCGTGATGCTGTTAGTTTAGCTCCCAGCACTAGCTGCAGACTCGGTTCTGTAAAAGTATTCCATGGAAAACATAAAGTAATGTTTCAGAATGCAAACAGATATGCGCTTCATTCCAAAAAAGTGATTCTGTGGTTATTTGGTTTTGGAAGGTAACTTTTTGTTTTCTGGGTTTCTACACATAAGACTTTGAAGGATTATAAAGCGAAAGCTAGTGAAACCCTGCATTGGCCTCATCTTGTCTTGTTGTACACACTCTGCGGAGATGCTACAGAGACTGCTTCAGCCCTTTTTTTTGGTGCTTTTGGAAAAAGAAAGGAAAGGTCTCTGTAAATATCATGAGGCCTGTCTGTCATGACACAGCCAAAAACGAGTGGAAATAACAAATACAGTGAAAACCAAACCGAAACAAAACAAATCAAGAAACTGAAATCAACAAACAACACACAAATAAACACAACTTGTCAACCCCAGGGAAATAACACTGCTTGTGGTTTGTGCAAAAAACAGGTAAAATACAGCTTTTCACAGAGTGAGAGTTTCCAGTTCAGTTTGGGATGTGTGTATGTGTGTGTGTGTGTGTGTGTGTGTGTGTGTGTGTGTGTGTGTGTGTGAATTTGCAGTTTCCCCTCTCTCATTTGTCAGAAGCATCAGTGATTCTCACTGGCACGTTGACATCCTGTATTTGATAACTGCCTTGTTCTGTCACGTGAAGCCAGGTTTTAAACAACGATAGGGACGTATTATTGAAACACGACTACCAGCAAAACACAAGTTGATTGTCTGTCTCCAACCATTCTTTCGATCATGAATTATCTGGTTCAGATGATTATCCTGAAGGTAGAACCTTACTGGTGTGAGTTCATTAGGACCGGATGCAGGGGGGCCCGGTGGAACTTTCCAGAGATGACTGGGAAGCCCGGCGGGTCAGGGGGGTGAGCGTGGGTTCAACCAGTGATGACGGGGGGAACAACTTGTACCAGCCGATGACCATGCTGGAAAGATCCAGTTCCTCCAACAAGATCTGGGCCACGCCCATAAAGCATTTGTGATCCATCCTGCCGTAGTCTCCCCAGACAATCACCTGCAGGGACAGACAACTGCAGTAAAGCCTGAGCTTCTCTCCTTCATGTGTGAACAGTTGAAAGCAAACTATTCTGTAAAAGTGAGCCAGTGAGGGAAGCGGGGGAAGTGAATATAACTAAGACCAAGGAGGTATAATAATAAAAAGGTATTATTGGTGCCCTTGAGGACTTGCCTGACAATTTTGACTTGATCAGAAGGTTAGTAAGTCAGTGAGCTCACTGACAATTACCACCTTCTGTTTCCTTTTGGTGTCAGGTAAGATTTCCATCACACTGGCTCCAGGCTCTGTTTCCAACCCTTTAATCCCCAGTGGAGGTTCCCCAATGAACTCACTCAACTGCTTTACACAGGCAGGGATGGTGAATCTTGCCTTTTCAACTTACTGAGTAACCTTGCCAAATTATTTAATCCCTGTGATCCTCAGACATAATCTTTAAAATGGGAATAATCGTGGTCAAAACATTTAGAAAAGGAAGCACCTAACAATGCACCTGACGTTCAACCCGTCCTGAATGTTTTCTGGTCCTTTCCTTTCTTCCTCTTTGAATCCCATGTCTCGCTCAATAAACTAGTATTAGCATTGGTTGCCCTGATTATCTATCTATCTATCAATTATCTATCTATCTATCATCCACTCATCTATCTAGGAGAGGAAATGGGTGGGAAATAGAGCAGAAGTAAAAGGAGAGTGAAAATTAAAACCCTGTTTTCCATTAGAACCAAAAGATATTTTGATACTATAACTTACTTATATTGTAAATGAACAATTTGGACTTTATTATTCTCTTCTTGTTGGACCACCTCTTCAATGTTGATATGGATAATGGGCCTGTTACAGTGTAAAAAGTCAAACCAGCTATTACTGACCTGAAGGACTTTACCCTGTGGACTTTCGTCAAAAACCAGGGACTGTTGATACAAGGGGTCAAGGGTCTTTCGTGCAATCCTTGTCTTCTTTTTGGCTATGCAGGCCCCGTTCTCCAAAAGATACACTTTGACGTATGGAGCTGAACAAAGGTAACATTCACAAATAAGAAGTTAATCCTTCAAGTTAAATTGTTTTTTATTAGAGAATGCTTCCTTAGACAAATAGAGATGCTTGTTGAAAGTTTCCCATTGATTATTGAAACCATTTAAAATTTTCAGTGCTCCATAAATTCTATCCCTTAAAATCCATACGTTACCACTAATGCCATTTTCCTCTTTTGAAGTAAATGCATGCAAAGTTATCATAAGATTCTGACTGACTTGGTTTATGGCTGGCAATACAAAACAGGTTTATATCTTAAAGCATATTTTATGTCTAAAAGCTCATCCTTTTTGTGATCAGAACTGAATTTTTATCCCGTACTTATAAATGGGCAGAAAAAAAAAAAAACTGACACAGCTAAGAAGCCATCGTAACTAAACTTTGTCTTAATACAACAAGACTCTTCCTAATACTTTCTGACAGAATAACTGTGCAACCCAGATCCACTTTTTTTTTTTTTTTCCTGTACGTGGGCCTCTCACCACTGTGGCCCCTCCTGCCACGGAGCACAGGCTCCGGAGATCCGCTTTTCTTTGATCCACAATGAAAGAACATATAAAAGCTGCCTTGTTAATCAATCAGATAATGCAAAATACAGCATGTGAAATTCAAATGCAGCAACTGTTTTGAGTTTTTGCCCATGTAAGACTCTCTTGTCCAAACAGCAACACCGCTCCTTACCAGGCGTGGATTTGGAACCAGGCTTTTGCGTGAGGCTTCGTGCTCTAATCACTTCAACTTCTAACTGGCCCTTTTTATCCTCCATTCCAATTTGTATATCACCTGTGAGTGGAGGAAGCAAAATGTTTCAGCTTCTTTGCAGTCACACGCAGTTAAAAAAAATAGAGGTTCATAAGAGACTCCAAATTATGATCTTCATGATTTCATAAATAACTACTATTTTGAGCTCCCCTACACCATTTTCTTTCCCTACCTCTAAATCAGGTTTTGAAATGTTTCTCTTCATTTTTCTGGTGCTAACCTAACTTACGAGAGTCTCATACGGGTTTATAAATTACTTAACTGCAACAATACTGAAGTATTTAAGTGATTCTTGTACTCTAATAAGATTTCTTATCCTTTATGTCAACTAGTATATTATACTTCTTAATAAAAAGTACAATTATCTGTGTTTCCATTATCTAGAGAAAACCTCCATCACTATATCTATGTATCAATCTATCCATCCCTATCTCTCTAACTATATGTATATCTATCTATCTATCTATCTATCTATCTATCTATCTATCTATCCATCATGACCATACATCCTCAGTTTATTGACTGTATGAACCACTGAATGGGCATGTCATTACCTATTTAACCAGATCCCTCTGGATGGAAATACAGGTTATCTACATTGCTGTCATCATAAGCAGCATTAGAATGAACAGCTTTATAAAGAATGTTTGCACCCTTGGTCAATTATTTCTTGAGCATAAATTCCCAGATTTTAAATTGTTAGGTCTAATTGAATGGACATTTAAAAATGCCATGTGTATTGCCAACATCCTTCAGAAAGGTTGTGCCACTTTGTACTGTGGCCAGAAGAATCTGTCTTTCCCATTTCCCACAGCCCACTAATACTGTTATGAGCAACACGCCTACTTTTTGCCAATCTGACATTCAAAAAGTTATAATTAGCATTTCTGTGATTATTAGGGAGGTTGAACATATTTCTAAATATTTTCAGTTTTTATTCCTTCTTTTGTAGTGCCTGTTCATGTCCTTTACCTATTTTTATAAGATGCTCAACTTTTTCTGAACGATACGATACTTTATCCCTGAAAATATTAAATATAATTATTTCTAAGTTGTTTTTAGTTGGTTGAATCATCTCTGCTTTCTCAGTTGTGAATTCCTTTTACTTGCCCGGTCCGTTGATCAATGTTGTGGTTCTGGATTGTTTATTAGTTTATCGTTCATTGTTTATCATAATTCTGTTTCAGACCTTAGCTCCTGGACTCTTGGGTTTTTGTTTTTGTTTTTGTTTTAATCACATACACACATAGTTTAAAGAGTCAAACTGCTCTCTAAGACTTGTTATTAGTATAAAATATTCCCGGCCTTTCTCTCAACCTCTTGCCTTCCAAAGGTCACTGTTTTCAAAATTCTCAGTATTTTAACTGATTTATTTTTTACTTTTTTGCATTTGCATCCCTATCTCTAAATACCATACATATATTTTCCTTTTTTCTTCAGTTTTAGATATCATAATTGACCCCCAATTTTGCTCTCTCTCACTGCTTCCTACCCCCACCATATACTTCACATTTTCTGTCATCCTCTTCTCCCAATATTAATATTTATATTATGATTAGGCAACATTATTTGTAGCCGAGTGAACTGGAGTACCATGATTACTTCTCATTTCTTAGACACTCTTCTTTTTCCCTACACCCACTAAGTGTCTTTTAAAAAGCCCTTGCTGACATTTTTATGGATGTATCACTGATTCAGCCCCTTACTCTCTCCTGGTTGCTAATCTCTTCCATAAAATCAAGCATATTAGGTATTCTATAGATTTTGTCTTACGAATCTGACATGCTATTGATACAGCTTGGACAGGTTGCTTATAAAGCCCGTTGCAGCTGTTCTATTACATTTTCCTTCACTACCGTCCTGGGTATCCCACCCATTTCTCTCTTGTGTGGAAGCACTTATTTACTGGATGTCATATTCCTCCTTTTTAGTTCACAATTTTTACATTCACTTAGTTCATTTTGTTGAAGTATATCCTCCAATAGCTTTCCGAGCAATGCTGGGTATAAGGAAAATGTTTTGAGACCATTCCTTTCTGAATATGCATTTATTCTAGCCTCATACTTACTTGATGATTTGACTGGCTATTTTAGTCTTTGTTGGAAATCAATTGTTACGCAGAATTTCGAAGGCAATGCTCATCTTCTGGATTCCAGTACTATTATTGAAGAGTCCAATGAGAAGCAGATTTTTGATAGTGTGCATAAAATTATTTTTCCTCTTAGGAAACTTGTGGGGTGTTCTATCAACCTCTGGTGCTGTAAAATCTCACAATGATGTCTTTGTGTTGACCTATTCTCATGCATTTTGCTGACTACTCTATGGGTTCTTTCAAGCTGGAATCTCATGTCCTTCAGGAAATATCTACTTCACATGTTGCATATAATTTTATCCATTTATCATCTTTTTACACTTTACATATGGCATATTTTGCTAGTAGAAGCTTATCTGGCTTTGGTCTGGAAGTTCTTTCCCACTCCAAGAGTACAGAAACGTTAACTTAAGTGATTTTCAGTATTTTCCAGTGTCTTTCTCCACCCCGTTTCTCCTTTACAGTTGAGTCCAAATTTTTTAAAAATTAATTCATTAATTAATTTGTTTTCGGCTGCGTTGGGTCTTTGTTGCTGTGCGCGGGCTTTCTCTAGTTGCGGCAAGCGGGGGCTACTCCTCGTTGCAGTGCGCGGGCTTCTCATTGCGGTGGCTTCTCTTGTTGCAGAGCATGGGCTCTAGGCACGCGGGCTTTGGTAGTTGTGGCTCGCGCGCTCTAGAGCGCAGGCTCAGTAGTTGTGGTGCATGGGCTTAGTTGCTCCGCGGCATGTGGAATCTTCCTGGACCAGGGCTCAAACCTGTGTCCCCTGCAGTGGCAGGCAGAGAGATTCTCAACCACTGCACCACCAGGGAAGCCCCCAAAACATTATTTTTTTAAGTTCTGAAGTAGGGAGGTAATTTCATGAATATTTTTTTGCATAGCTAGACACTTATGCCAATCTCCTTTATTGATAATCCATCGTTTTTTCCATGCTATAAAATTCTACCCTTCTCCTACATTTGGATTTACTGTAGACTCTCTGTCTTAACAGAATTTTGATAATTCAGAGATTAACGACTAACTTTATTCATTTTGCATATCTCAAGTTAGAAAAATGCATTCGAAATTAGAATAGTCATTTGACACCAGCAACACCTGAGCTAAAATGTTGCTTCTCGCTTGTATTACTATTATGCTACTTTATTTTTTTATTAGTATTTTTTTTTATTATGCTACTTTAAATGATCTTTTCAAGCATGGAACATCAGTTTTCCTACAGAAAAAAATTATTCTTACCCATTGCAGGGGTGGCGAGGGTTTGGCGGCCAACAAGCTGGGCTGGTCCCAGTCCATCGAGAAAATCACTGAATTGACTATCCGCTCCTAGTCTCACTCCAGGAAATATTAAGCTATTTGAAAAAGGACAAAAATCAAGACATTAGATCTTCTAGAATTCTTTTCATTAGTTTCCATTAGATGATGAGTTCTGATCATGAATCAAAGAGTACTTAGGCAATCGGTTTACTTACTGATGCTTTACATTTCCTCTGAACCAAGCCCATGAAGCTCAGCACTGATTGCGAAAAGGTCTAAACTATCAATTTAAGACCTGATGTTGTTACATAATATTGAGCAGAGTTCCCTGGGCTATACAGTAGGTCCTTGTTGGTTATCCATTTTAAATACAGCAGTGTGTACATGTCAATCCCAAACTCCCAGTTATCCCTCCCCCGCTTCCCCCCTGGTAACCATAAGTTCACCTGAAACTAACACAACATTGTTAGTCAACTGTACTCCAATAAAAAATAAAAAGTTTAAAAAAAGACCTGATGTTCTATTCAGGAGGGCCCAGTTATAGTTTTTAATGTAGTAATTTTTCTGCACACTTTAAAAATACAAATCCCTACATAAATGTATCACTGATGCAAGATACAAGGTGCAAAGTTTTATGTCATGAACTAATACATAAATAATTGCTCATGAGCATTAAGTAACATTAACGCTAAATGTTAAGAAATGGCTAATAATTTCTTGAATAAATATTATAGCATAGTACAAATTCTTATTTACAAATCAAAATGTTTAATTTCTTCATTTCCGAAAGAATTAAAATTTCATATTACCTGAGATTTTTATTTAATTCAAATGGAAATGAATTGGTTAACATACGTCTATTTCTCACAACACCAGGCCTGCTTGAAGCCCCAGGCTACAGGCTCTCCCAGAGCATTGACTGTGCTCTTGTTTACTGACATCTCCTCGGTAACAAGAACCAGGCTTGTTACACAGTTGGACTTCAATAAGTAGTTTTTTGAATAAACAGGTTTCTATAAGGATTGACTGTTTCCAGTGTGCTTTCACACATATCATTTCTTCACAATCAAAGGAATTAGATAGGGTATTAATTATTATCCCATCCAGAGACTATAAAATAAATCTATGAGAGGTTAAGGGGCTTATTCATGGTGGAGGTAAATATTATTAGGTTTGTTAATTTTTACTTTTTTAAAATTTTTATTGGAGTCGAGTTGATTTACAATGTTGTGTTAGTTTCAGGTGTACAGCAAAGTGAATCATATATATATATATATATATATATATATATATATATATATATATATATATATATATATATAGCTCCACTCTTTTTCCTATGTAGGCCATTACAGAGTATTGAGTAGAGCTCCCTGTGCTATACAGTAGGTCCTTATTAGTTATCTATTCCATATACAGTAGTGTGTATATGCCAATCCCAATCTAGATTTGTTAATTTTTATATCCGAAAATAGTGTCTCTAGTTTTCTATTTGTAGATTGCTTCATAACACTTCAGCAAATATTGGTATTTTGTCAGCAAGTTTAACTACGTGACATCATGCCTGCTGATTTTTGTTCTTGGCTGTATCTTGCTGGGAGTATGCGTATCACTCGTTGGAGCAAATAAAGGGATTCACTAGTTTTAGGAATGGGAAAGCCTAGGATGAACATCAACTTGGCAGAAATTACTTCATTTTCTGAACAGAATAGAAAAGTGCCAGTAAAATAAAATAACTTGTTAGATTGGTAAAAAAAAATATTTGAATGGTAATAAATAATTATGGAAAACTTGTACGTGGTCAATCCCCAAGTGACCCACTGTAGGGTACTAATTACTTGTTATCTATCACCTTAGTAAAAGATCAATTTTACCAGAAAAATTCTCAAGCATAGGAAAATGCAGGTTTTGTGCAAGATCTATATGAAATGGTAAAAATCATGTCAGGTAGCCAAAACAAAAATCTAGTTATATTTTTTCAAAATTAGTTAATTTCAGGATTAACTAAAATTCTTTAATCAGAAAAATAATGAAGCAGATAGCTCCTGGGCTTTTTTTTTCCTAAGGTAAAAATGAATTTGTGATATTTTAAAAGCAAGAAGTTTTAAGTTGCTATTATGAGAACGTTAGACTTTCAACAACTTAGAGCCCAAAATAGTTTGGAGAAAAGTAGGAATACGGGCAATTAGTTCCACACTTCTAAGTTTTAATTCAGATTTTGGTAACTGGGCGAGACAAGGAATTCCCCATATGAAAGAATCCATTAAATGTGGCATTTCTGCAATAAACATCCGGTCATGGACTATTCTGAGATTTTCTGGATGATAGAAGTCAGTTTATTCATGTTCACCCGCCAATTTCTTCATCCCTTTGAAATGTCTGTGTGACCAGGTGCAGAGGTGTGTCCGTGTGTCCGTGTGTGTGTGGTGTGTGTGTGTGTGTGTGTGTGTGTGTGTGTGTGTGTGTGTATCCAAAGAGGTCAGGCTGTTTTCAAATGGATGGTTGACCTCCTGGCTGTATAAAGAAGCTGCAGGGTCACCCTGGGGGCCTTGTTACCTGCCCTGTGACTACAGGACACTTGGCCCCCGGCCATGTGGATGTGCAGAGGCCACTTACTTTCCCTCGGAGCTGTAACTGTTGATGCTGCCATCCGTAGACTCCCGGCTCGGCTGCCTTACCATCTTTCTCATCTCGGCTGCCATTCCCGTCTCTGTGCTTCTCTGGATGGTGCTTTTTAACTTCTTGTGGCCTGACTCTGACAGGAGAGAGTAAAAGAAACTCTAAGTTTGTTTTAGACGATTCCCCCTAAATATCGATTGATTCTGCAAGTACGATAGTTAATTATGCATATAATTAAAAATCTACGCAGAAAAGTAGTGTCTAAGAGAATACTCTGATTAATTAATCTCTTTGCCAAAGGATGCTTTGGCCAAGGGGTTAGCAGCGGAAGGCAGACCAGCTGCCTGTATGCCAGTGAGGCAAAATGCACTCCTTGTATTACTGCTGCTGAAGTTGTCAACTTCAGTGAAAAACTGGATTTTGCACTGAACTGTTCTGTGGAACCTAACAGGTTTCTCCTAATCTGGGATGCTCCAACTGCATAGGGACAAACCTAAATGAATGGACCATGTCCTTTAAAGGAGAAGAGGCACTTGGAACTCAGCGTGAAAAACACTGCTGTGTTGGTACTGGCAGGTGTCGGCAATCCTCACAAAGAAAAAAAAAAGCAGCACTTTATTTAATGATTTTTGCAACACCACAACATAGACGATCTCATCTGACGTGACACAGAGGTTACCTATCTATGTAGGCAGAACAGGTACTATCTTAATTGCAGGCTTCACAGCTGTGCATGGCCTTTCGACCCAGCTGTAGCCTTCTGACCACCGTTTGGGGCTGAGTCTTTTTGCACTGCGAATCATACTGGCTGATTATTTCCTTGATAAACTCTAAGTTCAGGGCAACTTTCTTGAGCCCCTTTGAAATGCACTAGCCAGTATACTATTCATAGCAAGGATACGGAATTCTAAAACATTTACTTGATTAGAGCAATATCGAAAGGTTAGACAAACTGTTAGACTTTTACAACCTGCCATGCTTTTTCTACCTACACGTTCTATATGCATTTCTCGTTTTCTTTCCACTTTATTTTCACAGAGTATCATTTAAATACCCATGAATAATATATGAAAAATGCTCTATGTACATAACCACATACATAAAATACATACATAGGTGTATACACCTAACCTTTGCAATCCTCATAAAACCCCTGGGAAGGAGATGCCTAAAAACATTCCTAAATAAACTGTATGAAAACTGAAAGCTTTCCTCTCATTTTGGGTCACTGCAACACTTTTGTAAATTGTCTAATAAAAGATCTCATGGGTTGTATCCTATGGACTCAATGTGGAATATTCTCTATATGACAGCCACGCTGAGTAAATTGGAATATGTCACTCCCTTGCTCAAGATCCTCTGATGGTTCATCGATCAGAATTAAAAGAAAGTCCAAACTGTTATCATGGCTCCGAAATGCACATGATCGGGTCCCTGGCTGCCTCTCAGACCTTCCCTCCCCCTATCCCCCGGGGTCACTGTCCTCCCCTCAACTCTGCTTTCCTTGCATTTGCTTGGACATCCCAAGCATGCTGCTTCTGGGCCTTTTGCCCTCAGTCTGCCCTTCTGATTTTCTTGTTTATTCAGGGCTCTGCTCCAGCATCACCTCCTCAGAGAGGCTTTTTCTGACCCTCATCACTCTATTTCCTTGCCACGCTTTATATTTCTTCATGGCGCCGCTCCATCGGCTAGTAAAGCTTCATTTGTTTGTTTGTTGTTGTTTGACCAATTTGAATTTAATTTTTACAAGGACGGGGATGTGGGGACTATTCCTCACCGTTCTCCTTAGTATCTAGAACAGTGGTGTGAATCACAGCTCTCATAAGAAAGTGCATTTTCTCATCCCACTTAACACAATTACAGTACAATACAAACAGGTCTGTATTCTTTGAAAGATGGTACTGTTTCATTGTATGGTTATGTGGCATCACAGTTAAACCATCTCTTTACTGATGAGCATTTGGGATGTTTCCAGTTGTTACAGGAGTTTTTATAGAATAAACTTTTAGAAGTTGAAATACTAGTGAAAGGGTAGGAAGCTGTTTGATCTTATTAACTGTTTCTAACTTGCCGTTTAGAAACCTTGTAGCAACCTTCCCATGGATGTACCCATTTTCTCACCTATGGCTCTGGGTTCTCCACCTGTCCTCTTTCTGGTCTCTGTGTTACCCACTGCACTTGTCATTGTAGAATCTGTACACTTACTCAAGGCAGGGACTTCACCTTTGGCCACTCTGGGTGCTGTGTAGCTTAGTCTGGGTGTTTATTTATGTGTATCCTGTGCCTCCTTCTTAGATGTAGTTCCTGTATGAAGTCACCGTGTAGAGCAATGTTCCCTCCCTGCGTGCCTACTGGCTGCACCCCACCTGAGGGGAAGGGGCAAGCTCCCAGGGCGTGTTACCCAAGGAGCCAACTAGAATCGTGAAAAATGTTTACCCCAGGCAGCCCGAGGCAATAAACCGAGGGTAGAACACCAAATTCTATTGAAAATAATGAGGTTGATAGCTAGAAAAGTGAGGGCAAATTTTAAATATATATGGTGGGGGAATACTGAAAACTGGAGAGAAACAGTTAAGAGAATCAGCTGCAAGGGGTTCAGGTTAGAGTATCCGTTCATTCAGTTGTTCATTTATCTACCCATCCATGCATCCATCTATGCATCCATCCATGCATGCATCCATCCAACCAATATTTACTAAGCACCAACCAGGTGTCCCACACCGTTCTAGGTGCTGGGTATATACTGACGAGTAACAGATTTTCTGCCGTCATGGAGCTTACATACGTGTGTGTGTATACAAGCAAGGCAATGATCAAATCAACAAATATCCATAATAGGCCTGGTAACCCGTGCGACAGATAAAAATAGGCAGGAGAAGGGGGATGGAGAGTGTCGGGGGCAGAGCAGGAATGGTTTTATTAAAACGGGGGTCAGGGTCTCATCGAGCATCGGTCTGGAGGACGTGAAGGGACTGGATGGTGGCCCCCATGGCTGGGTGGGTCCTGGTGGCTGTACTGGGGAGGCTGTGAGTGACGGTGGTCAGGAGGGGCCGCCGTCTGGTCAGCAGACCCCAGTCCTCAGGTTTCCTCTGCAGTGTTTCCGGTGCCGATCCTGAGTCCGGCCAGGAGGCTCTGTGTGCCTGGCCACCCAGATGATGGGGAGAGGCTGTCAGGGCCTGGCCTCTCCTGCATTTCCTAACACCTGTTACACGTGGTTGTCATGACGTACTTGTTCAATGAATGAAAAGAAAAAATTTAAAAGTGAAGAGTTCTTTATCAATTTGTATTTTTAATGGTGATATCAAGTTTTCTCAAGGAAAGGTGTATCTACAGGGTGTCCCCAAATCCTTACAGCAGTTTTAAACCTTCATAGCTTTCAAAACGTAAGTGCTATACACTTTGCAAAACCATCATTTAAGAGGCTGGTTATTGAACTTTCTTTTATACTTATTTAATTTTGTGGATTTGAATAATAGTTCTTTTTTTTTTTTTTGCTGTACGCGGGCCTCTCACTGTTGTGGCCTCTCCTGTTGCGGAGCACAGGCTCTGGACGCGCAGGCTCAGCGGCCATGGCTCACGGGCCCAGCCGCTCCGCGGCATGTGGGATCTTCCCGGACCGGGGCGTGAACCCGCGTCCCCTGCCTCGGCAGGCGGACTCTCAACCACTGCGCCACCAGGGAAGCCCTGAATAATAGTTTTTAATTTTAAAGTTTTTGTTTTAGTCCTTCTGAAGACGGCAATCATGGACCGATATCTCTTGTCTTACTCATGTTAATAAATATGCATCACCAAGAGTTCTGATGCACTAGACAATTGTATAAAGGCCCGGGTAACAGCTGGGTAAACAATTCCAGCCATGAATCTGTCTGATTTATGTTCAAAGGGCTCTCTTACTGTCTGGAATGTAAGGGTTGGAAGGAACATTGTTTTATAGATGTGGAAACTGTACATTTGGAGAAGTATAATTCATGCAACAAATATCTGTCCAGCACTTGCACTGGTCCTTGCCTTTTGTAGATGCTGGTGATACAGCAGTGAGCACAACCGACACAAACCTCTGCCTGATGGAGCTTACATTCTAGTGGGAGCAAAGGCTTGTTCAGCATCCCCCTCATTAGCCCAGAAGCTGGATGAGAAACCTGATTTTCTGAACCACAGTCTTGTGATCATTCCATTATACCACAGTTTAGGAAAACACAGCGTCTGATCTGATTAAGTTTACAAACAGAACAATAGTTTAGCTACACAGATATTTTCATGTATACATTTTCATAAGGGCTTACAAATTCATCTGAAAACACTGTTAGAATCACATATATTCTATACAAGTGTATATAATTATTTGCTTTCATCTCTCTATGCTATAATTATAGCATAACTATGTTACATATGTCATTTTTAATACCAATATAATGTATTAAACCATTAAATATTAGAAAATACTGTTATGTCTGTTAAAGATACAACCAGTATTTAATAATTACTTGTATCCACTGAAGAATCATTAACCAGATAAAGACCTGCAGTTTGCTATCAAATGATGTCATGAAACCTTTGACCTGAAACTTCTATCCTAAGTACTA
>RJWK010023525.1:0-29046 GCA_004363435.1 Platanista minor
AGCACAGGAGGGGGAGGAGAGGCCAGTGGCCCTGAGGACACGGCAGGAGCGGAGGCCAGCCCACCAGGGGCTGCCTGTCTGCCGGGAACTGGTGTGAGGGACATTCTGCCGTGCTGGCGGGGAGGGAAGGAGGGCAGTCAGGAAAGCTGCTCAGGACAAGGAGCTGTGAGCAACCAGTCTGCCGCGTGGAGGCGATTCCTGGCAGAGGGAAAAGCATGGCACAGGTGTGGAAGCAGGCAAGGCTTCGTGCATCTGGTCCACAAACCAGTCTCTAACCCAGAGGCCTTTGGGACCAGGCAGCAGTAGAAATGGGGGAAGCAGGCAGGACCAGGTAGTAGGGAGTGGTGGGGACTGTGGCATCCAGAGAGGGTATGCCCCGTGGAGCAGCTGCTCTACAGCTGGCACCACTTGCAGGAATGTAAGTCAAGATCATGGAATCAAGGCTTACCCTGTCCCTGAGGGTCAGGAAGCTCCAGAGGCTTCTGTTCTCCCTGAGGTTAGTGAAAGCCACCATAAAACTTCTAAGAACGTCCCTCAGTCCTATGTGGCTGTAGGGAAAAACAAGCTGTAAGACAAAGGGGAGCAGGGCCATTACGCAGGAACGGGGGCAGAGATGGCCTTGACTGCAGGTGACAACTGTGGGGAGAAGAGAGCCTGTCCCCTCCCACCCACTGTCACCCTATTCCCCCTTCCCTGGGTGCCTCCACCAGTGAGAGGCCTCTCTCCATGGGCTGTCTGTGGTCCCGTAGTCATCCTGCTAGGGGTCTGGACTTGCGTCCCGGAGCTGGACCCAGGGCAACGCCCCACTGCCCACCAGCCCACTGAGGCAGGTCCAGGGGAGGAGGAGCCGTGTTCTGAGAGAGGCCCGGGCTCCTCAAAGGAAGGCTGCCTCCCCGGAGACCAAGAGACCGTGTCAGCTTGCATCCTGGTCTTTTGTGGTAGGGTCTCTCCATCCCCACCTGGGCAATTCTGTGAGGTTCCCAGAACCTGCAAGGAAGCCGGCAATTCCCGGAAACTGAGTCCTCACGCAAGAGCCCCGTCCCATGCAGAAGGCTCCGCCCACAAGGCTGGGCACAGAGCTGCGTCTTGGCTCACTCAGCTATTCCTGTCATTTTAAGTCAAGGCTCTGCTGGAAAGGGGCTATCTCGGCTCGATGAGGGGAAGAGAGAAAGGCGCTGGGGTCTGTGGCCCAGGCCAGCTCCAGGAGCTGGGGACCCAGCGGGGGAACGGGGAGCTGCGGGCTTCAGGGCTGCCCAGGAGCGGAGCCACCGGGGGCCAGCCCTGGTCTGTGGGGGTCCTGGGCCGGGCAGGGGCTCGTCACCTGTACACGGTCATCCAGATGGGCTCGACGAACTGGGGCAGCAGCAGCCTCAGCTCCATCTCGTCGGCAATGGAGGCCAGCTGCATGGCCAAGTAGTGGGGGCCGTCACTGCAGGGAGGCCACAGGGAGCTAGGTGTGTTTGCGCTGTTGACCCACAGCCCCAGACCGACAGGTTCGTCGCGAGGTTCGGGGGCAGGGAACCTTCACACACCCCTCCTCTGGCTCCCACTTTGCTTCAGAAGAAGCCCGTGGGATCCCCTCCCCTGGAGTGCAAGTCCTAGACCCCGGGGAGAGGGCTGCCCAGGAGAAGCCTGTGCCCGCCCCACCTTGTGGGAGTGCAGGGAGACACTGAGAGCCTGTGACAGCAGTCAGCTTCCCTTTCCCCTCCCAGGATAACTGAGTGCCCCAGAGAATCCTGGGAGGGACCCTGGCACATGTCCCCTGGACCCCAATCCTGAGATTACCTCTGATGGCACCACCCCTTCTCAGAAAGGGGGGGCTACCTGGCCCCTGTCTAGGCCCCCAATTCTCACTGAATGAGTCCCTGATGGAAACGGGGGTCTGCACACGCCCACCGGGCACCTGGGCCAGCTTCAGCTCTGCTCTCAGCGGGCTGCCCACATTCCATCCCGGTGACGTGGCTGGGAATTCCCCGGACCCCGAGCCCCTCCCAGCCTAGCCTTGGCCACCTGCCCAGTCTGGGGTAGGGGTTTGCTAGGGAGGGCTGGCCAACAATCAGGTAGTGGGTTGGGTTGAAGACAGGACAACACTGCCCCGGGCTCCATCTACAGATGCAGCGTGGAACGGAAGGTGGCAGATTTTCAGGTCCCTCCAGCCCTAAAATCCCGACCAGTCCCAAACCCCAAGTCCAGGACCTAATGGCTAAGAGATTCATGAGGCCTAAAGCAGGGGAAAGCATCCAGAACCCTGGTGCTGATGTTGGGACAATCTCTTCTTGGCTGCCCTGACAGCTGGGGTCAGGTCTGCATCTGAAGTGGCCTTCTGATTTTCCAAAATTGAATCCATCTCTTAAGAGACCTTGAGGTGACTGTGGTCCTGAGGGCCAGGAGGCACCCTGTCTTAAGGCCACAAGCTTGAGTCATTTTGATGGCCAGTGCCCCAGGGCCATCCTGGGACTATGAATATGCTGGGTGCTCTGAGGGGCCCCTCTGTGAGCTGTCGTCAGAGCACAGCTGCCTCGCCCAGGGCACGTACCTGCATGACCACGCCCGGGGAAATTTTTCCACTCTGCAGCCCTGTCTGGAGAACCCAGAAGGCTCTGCTAACCACCCGGTCACAGTCACTGACCAGGAATGGAGGCGGGGGCGGGGGAGGGGGCGGCGCCCAGAGGCAATTGGGACCTACCTGTAGGGGGAGACAGGGTGGAACTCCAAGATATTGGTCACGCCAGGAAGCCCCTCACCTTGGTCATCCAGGAAGCCAGGGCCATGGTTTTGCAGGAAGGTGTACAAAAAGAGGTTCCTAGAGAGGGGTCTTGCTTGATACATTTCTTCTCTGGAGAAAAAAGATGTAGACTGGATGTTTTGGGGTGTCACTCACTAGTCACCTTACCTCTACCCTAGCTCCCCCTGGTGTGAATCCTGCTGTGTATGCTGGCTGTGTGCCTCTGGGTAAGTCACCATGCCTCTCTGTTCTGTCATACACCCCCTCAGGGATTTGGAGAAGACGCATAAGCACCCTTGCCTTTTTCTCTTTTTTTTTTTTTTTTTTTGTGAAAAGAGAATCAGGGAATTCCCTGGGGGTCCAGTGGTTAGGACTTGGTTGGGGAACTAAGATCCGGAAAGCCGTGGGGCATGGCCAAAAAAAGAGAAAATCAGACTACAAACATAAGGTTCTAATACTGGCCCCCAAGAGGCCTGTAGTCAAACTAAAAAACCCAAGTGTCTGATGTCACAGTGGACTAAGGCTGGGCTCCAGCAGGAGAGCCAGTTCCTTGGGTTCCGCCAGCTTCCAATTGCTACGCCCCTCGAGCAGGAAAAGCAAATACAAGCTACACGAGGAAAAGTCATCCACAATCCCACCTCCCAGAGGGATACTGCCAGTTTCTAAACACATGCACAGCACACACATTTTCAAAAATGGGATCACTCCTGGGGCAGGGAGCAGGGGGGAACGAATTGGGAGATTGGGATTGACATCTATAACACTACTGTGTATAAAATAGATAACTAATGAGAACCTAAAAAAAAAAAAAATGGGATCACTCCTTGCATAGTATTTTATAAACTCCTTTCCTTGCTTGACTGTCTCACCTCTCCGCTCCCCTGGCTCCTTGCTAACAGAACTAGTTTTCTTTGGGGTGGCCCTGATCTGTGTTCATCTAAGGCAGTCTGACATTCCTGTTCTCACTTTCCCAGCATGCCTTGCAGCTAGTGGTTGGCATGTAACCCAGTTCTGGTCAGTGGGGTCTCAGAAGTCTGACGTGGGGGCTGAAAGGCCTGGGCAGCTCTGTTTACACGTTCACATCATCACTTGTGATAGCTGGTGAGGCCTGTGACCGTGTTCACCAGAATTTACCCCACACTGTATCAAACAGCCTTCAGTCCAGAATATAGTGAATGAAGAACCAAAGGGCCTGAGTTCAAATCCCAGCTCTTCCACTCAGCAGCTGTGTGATGTCACAGTTTTCTCCTCTGTAAGGTATCAAGAGGCCCCCCCACTGGGCTGTTGGGGGATGAAGGAATCTCCTTTAAGTACTTTGAGCAGAGCCTGGAACACGGTGGGGGAACAGGCACTGTTATGACCTCTGTACTTCAGTCCATTATTCTTATAATAATAATAAATTGTAGGGACTTCCCTGGCAGTCCAGTGGTTAGGACTCCCCGCTTCCACTGCAGGGGGTATGGGTTCGATCCCTGGTCGGGGAACTAAGATCTCACATGCCGCAGGGCACAGCCAAAAAAAAAATTAATTGTATTAATAACTAATTGGCTTACACCCAAGCCTCCTGCTCCCCAGGCCAGAGTGGACCAGCGTTCATCCCTGAAGTGGACTGCAGGCAGGACGTGCACGGGCACAGAGACACGGAGCTAAACAAGCATGCGTGCGCTTACCACGTGCTTTCAGCATTAAAGGGTGACGGCTGGAAACGCAAAGAAAGAGCAGGGGCTCGTGGGCACACAGGTAAGGTTCCTGGGTCCTCCAGGTGTCTCGGGGCAAGTCTAGACAAGTTATTTTCAACAATGCAACCAAACTGCATGCAGAGATGGACATGATGTCATCAAGGGCGCAGACAGGTATTTGGGGGTCTGGGGCACTCTGGCCTTTGAGAAAGAAAACCACATAAGGACAGCATTGTTCCCAGAGAGAATAAATGCCCAGAATTTGTATCAAAGAGACATGGCTGTTTCAGTTTCCTAAGAGGGAAACAGTTTTACATCTGTTCCAGATGAAAGCTCAGTGTGAAAGGCAGGTCCGCAGGAGCTGGGGCTGGAGAGATCAGACGTGTAAACACAGCCACAAAGGCCACAAAAGAGCCCCGGCCTGACATATGCCACCCGCACCTGTCAGGACAGCCCCTTCCCCTGTGGGCTGAAAGGACCTGTCAGGTCAGACCTGGTGGGTGGAGGGAGGGTGGCCTCCAGCAGGGTTGGGGGAAGGGTGCTGCCACCTGCTGAGGGCACCTGCAGGCAAAGTGTTAAAAGCAGACCTGACCCAGCGACTCCCCCAAACCAGCAGGCCAGCACACACATACAGGGAGGGGTCACGGGGACTTTTCTAAGACCCCACACCCAGCAAAGGTACCACTCTGGGTGCCTAAATCTTCACACATTTGTTCTAGAGACTGCTGGGTATCGGTGAAAAGCCATGAGGTGAATCTAGATCCACCTGCCATCCTTGAGGAAAAAGTAGACGACAAAACTAGTATGGTTTGAAGCCACTTTTGTAGCCAGGGTTGACTTTCATCCCTTCCCCTTTTGATTAGGGGAGGCTGAACCAAGGTCACAAATCTTACTCGCAGGCCCCGGACCCCTGCGGGGTTGGGGCGGTGCATGGACACCACTTTGGGGTGGGGTGGACTCAATTAAGTTAGGTTTACCTTATGAAAATTGCAAATGATCAACATACAAAAAATAGCATTCCTACAAGGCAACTTGAAAATGTTACAGACAATAAATACATCTACAGAAATATAAGGTTTTTGATCAGGAATGAATTTAAGAAAGGATGCTTAAAATCTTTATGGACAAAAATTTTTAATTCCATTAAAGGACTTAAAAGACCCAGATAAATGGAGACAGGTTTTAACATTGCATCGGTTGTAAGCCCTGTGAACTTGACCTTGTGTTAGGCTGGCATTTCAGGAATTGTGACCAGGACCTCTTGCAGCCTGGAGGCCCCAGGCCTCAGGGTGTCTATGCAAATGGCTATTTTCCAGGGAAAGCTGCCCCAGCTGTCGTTTGCATCTGTCTCCCTGATCCCTCACCCCTCCACCCGCTCCCCAGCCCCCTGGGCACGGGGCTGTTCTCTTCCCAGGGATGGCATATGGTCCCGTGGACACCCCTTCCCAAGGGGTCATAAGGGGACTTCACTGGGCACATGGCCTGAACCTCACCTTGACCCACCGTCCCAATATCCCTCGTCCCCAGTAGACATGCATGTCTAGAATCCTTGGGCACCTTGGGTACCAAATGGGATGAGGGGCCCTACCAGGCAGGTGCCTGACCAGGGACAGTGGCTACTGGCAGCTCGGCCAGGCTGGGGGTGAGGCCTGTGCCGTGTCTGATCAGCTCCATGGATGGCTGAGCAACGGAGTGGTGCCTCCCCAACCAGACCGAACTGTTTGGGGGCAGGACCCACGTCTGCACCTTCATGTGGGTCCCCAGACCCCTCTGGACCTCTCTTGAGCTGGCCTGGGAAGAGAAGAAAGACACCAGACTCTCTTCTCCCCTTCATAATCTGAGCCCTGCACAGATGCGCCAAGACAGGTGGGGCAATCTTGGGTTAACGTCCTAACCCACCCACTCACTTGCAGTGAGATCTTGGACAAGACCCTCAATTTCCTTATCTGTTAAATGGGGATAATGGTCCCAAGATAATAGGGTTCCTCTTCCAGGCAAGAACAAGGGCTGTCTTATAATTCTGGCTCATGTTTGGGTAGCTACTATTGTCAGGCAGTGATCTAAGCCCTCCCTGTGTATGGATTAACTCTAAAATGCTCCCCACTTCATCCTGTATCTAAGTCAGAGAAGTGAAGATTGAATCCAAGTCCTCAGCCCGCTTGCCCGTAGCCAGTGCAAAGATTCTGGCTGGTATTCATGGAGGAGAATCAGCAGCCAGGCCTAGGCTGTCCTTGGGCCTCTAGATCTGAGTGAGAGAACAGTGTGGCCAGAGGGCTGGGGGCAGGGTCCCTACAGCAGCCTGCCAGCTCTGGTCCCTCCCAGCTACCCCATCACCCCAGTGGCGGCCCAGGGCCGGTCCCTCCTGTCTGGCCCTGCTCCTGCTGGGGTCTCCAATCTGATCTCCACTCAGCAGCCTCAGATCTGACCCGGCCACCCCTTCTTAGCTCCCCAGTCCTATCAGGAGACGTGCTACACCATTACCAGGGTTCTCTTCTCCCCCTGGTCGCCTTAGCCCTGCCACCCCAATCCTGGACCCGGTTCCCACTACACTACAGAGCACGTGCCCAGACATGCCAAGCCTCTAGTCCTTGCCTGGGCAGTGCCACTGGCCATCCTCAGTCTCCTTTTGACATCCCCATTGGTCCCTGCTGGGTGTCCTCGGGTAAGTCAACCTCTGTGCCAAGCTTACTCCTCAATGAGGACACTAGCAATAGCATTTCACAGGGGACGAACAGAAGCTGGGACTTCCCTGGCGGTCCAGTGGTTAGGACTCGCGAACTTCCACTGCTGGGGGCCTGGGTTCGATCCCTGGTGGGGGAACTGAGATACTGCAAGCCACATGGTGTGGCCAAAAAAAAAAAAAAAAAGCTGCACTTACTGTTAATCTCTGCTTCCTGGCACACAACACAGAGATAAATGCTTGCCGAATGACTAAACAAAGCCAAGTACTGAGGCCACACTGCAGCTGCAGATCCAGGAGCCTGGACTGGTTTCAAGCATCTATTTTTTTCCAGCATATTTGCAAATGAGTAGTTTAAAACCCTTTTTTGGTGAAAGGGAGGCACACCCACCCAGGCTGCAGCCCACACATACCCTCCTGCACACTCAGTGGAAACCCATCTTCCTCCAGAGCTCGGGATGCAAATTGCTGTCCCCACAGCCATAAGGACACCTGCAGGGCTTGGAAGGGAGGGCAGGCTCTGGACCAGCTAGCCTGCAGTGTCACTGGCTGTGTCTCTTCCACACATGCACTGAGATGGCAACAGCTGCCCCCTCTTTGGAGGGGGGACCCTCAGCTGCCCTAAGCCCAGCCTTCCCCCTGTCCCTGCAGGCCTTGCAGCAAAGCAGGAACAGGTGATGACCCCTCTGGGACCACATCAGAGCCATCTGGTAAATGCAGTCCTGGGTGCCAGGCCAGTGGCTGCTGGGTGGATCCAGCTGGAAAGCCCTGGTCCCCAGTCTTTGCCTTTGGGGCTTCCCGCCCCCTTCATGAGCAGGGCAATGCCCTGGCTTACAGAGCACCCAGTGCTCAAAGCATCAAGTGGAAAAGGCTTGACCTCAGCAAGACAGACCCAGGGGCTTCCCTGGTGGCGCAGTGGTTGAGAGTCCGCCTGCCGATGCAGGGGACACGGGTTTGTGCCCCGGTCCGGGAAGATCCCACATGCCGCGAAGCGGCTGGGCCCGTGAGCCATGGCCGCTGAGCCTGCGCGTCCGGAGCCTGTGCTCCGCAGCGGGAGAGGCCACAACAGTGAGAGGCCCGTGTACCGCAAAAAAAAAAAAAAAGACAGACCCAGCTTCCAGTCCCAGCTCTGCCATGGCTGTGTGACCAGAACCAGAGAGGGCTCTCCAGCACAGAAGTGGCACAGCCTCCAGGACTGTTCAGAGGAATAAAAGATACCACTGTTGCCCACTTTCTGCCACCTAGCAGGGGCTCCACAGCTGGTTAAGAAATCAACAGACCCAGAAGGGAATGGGAAACAGCTAGTCCCTACTTCTTGGGGGGCCAATCTGACAGTCTCTACCCAAGTCACAAATGCACACAACCCCTTTGATTTCCGGAAATGTGTCCTCCGTGAGGCCGGCCTGTACCTGGCAGGATCTTGCTGCGCCAAGATCCTGAAGGCACATGCACACAGCAGGGAGCACGGCTTAACTGTGCTGCCATAGGGGTAAGAAGAAAAGACGAACACCTCCACCTGCGTGAGTGCATCTCCTGAAGGAGAAAGGAGATTAGTAAAGAGGGGAAGGGGGTCCCTCCGGGACAAAGGTAGGAAGGAGACTGAATTTTTACTATAAATTTTTTCCTCTTCCTGAACATGTGCTGGTATCACTGATTCAAAAATTTTCAAGTTCACAGCTTTAATTTGCAGCCTGAGATGCTGATTGTCTTAAAGGTCTGTTTCAGGAATCAGGCATCCAACCCCTCCCAGCCCCACTCCCCGCCCCTGCACCACCTGCTCCCTCCCCACCTGGCAGGAGAGGTCCAGACTTATGAACCTGCAGATGCCCCAAGCAGCTGGTCTGATGTGGGTGGGGCTCACTTCCCTTAAGTGAAGGAGAAATACCTGCAGGAAAAGGAGAGAGGAAAGAAAGGAGGGAGGGGGAGAGGTATTTCCAGCAAAAGGTTGGAAATTCCCCTGTGGGGTGGGCAGGAGTTAGAAAGCCACAGCTTGGAAGGGACCCCTCTCAAGTCCTACTACCGCAGCAGCACCCGGAGCCCTCCCTCCACCTTGAACCCAAGCACAGGTGCTGGCCTGAGCCACCTGGGACCAGGTGCAAACACTGCCATCCACTGAGCAAGAGATCCAGGCTTAGCTTGGCTCCCGGCTGGGGTGGCCTCAGGCAAAGGCTGCCCACTCTGGGCCTGGTGCTTAATGCTCAGTAACCCCACACCCTTTTTATTTGCATCTACTGAGTCCAGCCTCTGTCAGGACTGAGGGTTGGAACAGGGAAGGGCTTGTCACACACGTACACGGAGGAGCTACATTAAATCTGGCCTCAACCCCGGGACACACCCTTGGCCGCAGTTTAAGGTCACAGTTTGGCTGGAGTTGCTCAGGGCTGACTGGGCTCCAGGTCCCCAGCGCCTGGCCCAATGAGCTCCGGAATGTCAGCGGAAAGAATGATGCAAGACCAGCACCCCCTTCTCCTCCCCACCTGGGCAGGTTGGCCCCCCCGCAAAAATGGAAGGAGCTGGGGCCTCTGGGTAGCATGGAAAGAAGTCACGGTTAGCTGTGAGTGACAAGAACAAGCTAAGGACCTGCTGTTTATGCAAATGTTTATGTCTCACTGCTTACACAGTATTTATGAATGGAAACGCTGTACCAAAGGGGCCCTGGGCTGGGCACACACCTGGGTTCTGCTCCAGCTTGGCTGTGCTACTCTGGACAAATTCCTTAGCCCCTCTGGACCCCTAATTCTTCACTTGTAAAACAAGCACTGGAGACAGATTCTTTTCTGTCCTTTCCTGCTGAAATATCCATTAAAAAAAAAAAAACTGTAGAGAAAGTGTAAAAGATTAATAATTCTCTTGACAAATAATTTTGAAATGGTTTTCAGCCAGTTTGCTGAGGTCTGAAAGTTTCTGTCCCGCCCCAAATTCCTCAGTTGAAAACCTAATGCCCAGTAATGGGAAAAGGAGGTGGGGCCGCTGGGAGGCAAGCAGATCATGAGGGCTCTGCTAGTGGGTTACGTCTCTTCTAAATGAGGCCCAGGAGAGCTCCCTTCCCCATCCTCCACTGAGGATACAGGAAGTCTGGGGCACCCTGACCTTGGACTTCCAGAATCCAAAACTGTGAGAAATAAATGTCTGTGGCTTATGAACCGTCCAGCTTGTGGTATTTTGTAAGAATACACACTTCAATGAATTGAACAGAAAAAAGGCAGGGGAAACATGGTGAGGAGACGCTGGAAGGCCAGGTCGGAGGAGATCCCAGTCGACCAAGTCCTTGTTGACACCCCTGTGCTTCTCCATCACCATTACAAAGGAAAGGTACCAAGATACCGCTTGGGTCTGCAGTTTAAGAAGCACGTATTTCAAACAATAAATGCCGAAGAGGGGTGGAGAAAAGGGAACCCTCCTACACTGTTTTTGGGAATGTAAACTGATGAAGTCACTATGGAAAACTGTATGGAGTTTCCTTAAAAAACTAAAAATAGAGCTTCCATATAATCCAGCAATCCCAATCCTAGGCATATATCTACAAAAGGTGAAAACTCAAATTCAAAAAGATGCATGCACCCCCAATGTTCATAGCAGTGTTATTCACAATAGCCAAGACATGGAAACAACGCAAGTGCCCATCAACACGTGACTGGTTTTAAGATGTGGTGTGTGTGTGTGTGTGTGTGTGTGTGTGTGTGTGTATAAACACAATGAAATATTACTCAGCCATAAAAAAGAATGAAATATTGCCATTTGCAGCAATATGCAATATGTATGGACCTAGAGATTATCATACGCAAACAGAGAAAGACATATATTACATGATATCACTTATATGTGGAATCTAAAACAGTACAAATGAATTATTTACAAAACAGACTCAGACACAGAAAACTTATGGTTACAAAAGGGGAAGGGGGGGATAAATTAGGAGTATCAGATTAACAGATCCACACTATCACATACTTTTTTTTTTTTTTTGGCCACGCCAGGCGGCATGCGGGGTATCTTAGTTCCCCGACCAGGGGTCGAACCCACTACCCCGCGGAGTCTTCACCACTGGACCACCAGGGAAGTCCCCACACCATCATATATAAAATAAACAAGGATTTACTGTATAGCACAGGAAACTACATTCAACGTCTTGTGATAATCTATAACGGAAAAGAATTTTAAAAGATATATATTTTTTCTGAATCACTTTGCTGTACACCTGAAACTAACACAATATTGTAAATCAACTATACTTCAATTAAAGTTCCTAAGAAGAATTTGAGTGAAGGACTACGTCCTGCTTTCTTCAGTTCTGGGTCTCCCTTCAGCGCTGTGGCGTCTCAACCACTCACCAGATCCTGTCACAGACCGCTCCAGTCAGCAGCCTTGGGGGCTCCCATTTCCTCTCTGGGACAGATCTCAGCTCCCCACTCCCACCTTTTCACACCCTCAACCCCACCTTTACACCCTCCCTCTGCCTCCCCCAGGTTGGCATCGGGGACCTGATTCTTCCTCCAGGCCCAGCCCAGAAACCACCTCCTTCCAGGACAGAATTATCTGTTCCGTACCCAGCATCCTGCGTAAACAGACCTGGATTAGGCACTTAGCCCGTTACGGTCTCATTAAATGTTTGCCTGTCTATCTGCCCCGGCTCAGAGCAGGAACCCAGTGAGCAGGGACAGCCCAGTGGGAACCAGACAGTACAATGTCCAATAGAATGAGGGAACTGGGCTCACAGAACAGTCAGCTCCTGGCTGGGGCACCCTGGACTGGACAGCCTCACCTTTTGAGAGGAGGCAGAGGCTGCATGCATGGTATACAGTCAGCGCTCACTAATGGGAAGCTCTCGTCTGGTGAGCCTGGAGCTCAGGAGAGGCGCATGCCCACCCTGGGTCAGAGCTGGGATTTCCCAGATGCGTCATTGTCGGCACAGGGGAAATCCGGCCCATCTCCCTGCCGGGCCTCAGAGCCTCCTCTGAGCTCCAAGCCAGACACAAGTGACCCTCCCCAGATAGCCACGTGGGGCTGCCCGCTCCGGCCCAGAGCTTGCATCTCCTCTCAGACTCTGGGTGACCCCGTGTCTTCTCCCACCTCCAGAAAAACAGGTTTACCAAGCAGTGCCTGACAAGGCCCAGCGGGTGTTTTGTGTTGTCACATCCTAATATTGACACTAGGATAATCAGCTGCCCTCCCCGAGCCCGCCCCAGTGCCCTGACCACCAGGCCTGGCCTCTCCTGCCTGCCTCAGAGCCAACAAGGGACTCAGACCGGGGACTTATTTGCTTACATCCAGGGTCCGGCCCCAACCAACCCGCAGCAGGACAAAGCCACGGCTGCATACGTCCACTCCAGACCCGCTGCAGGCTTCCTGGTGGCCGCCGACAACAAAATCCCGAGCGTGCCGGGAACTTCCTTGAAACCCCTTGGAATTGTTCTGAGCCAAGAAAAAAACAGCCGGACTCTCGTGGGATCCACTATGTCCACAGCAGGGGAAGCAAGAAGCCATTAATTGTCTACAAACTTAATGGGTTCACTAAAAACAGGATGCTTTCCAGGGAGAGGGGAAAACACCTCCGAGGTCAGGGTCAAGACCCACCGATGGATGGGAGCCCTTCGCGGTGTACCCCCTTCCATTTACTAGAGGATTGGACATGAAAAAATGGACTAACACTGCTCTCTGCTTTCCTTGCAGCTCAGTTTTTATACCTACTAACCACTTAATAAAATTTACAATAAACATACATACAACCCTCTAACCAGCTTCTTCCCAGAGTGCCCAGGCTGTGACGGGCACTGGAGGTGCTCTAATGAGTGTGACTTTTCTAAATTCCTCTTCTAATGGAACTACAGGCTAGTGTAAATCACACGAAGTGAGCACACATAATTTCCACACTGTCTTGAGTGTCCTGAAGACAGTAAAGTCAAGTCTTAGGCCAGCCCACACTCTGGAGTGTTTCTCCCAAGACTGTTCCTCACTTTCTGAGAGGGACCGCATTCTGTCTATGGAATGTGTATCTCTCTAAATAAATCCACTTCTTACCTATCCAGAAAAAAGGTACTAGGCCAGAGGAACCGCTGGGAAGAGTGGGAGGGCTGTGGCTTTAGATCAGGTAGTCAGGGAAGACTTCTCAGAGAAGGAAGCAACTGAGTTGAGATGATGAGTCTGACATGCACCAAGACCGTGCTGCTAAGTACATCACTCCATTTGTTTTAGGCCACACACCCTCCCATGCAAGGCCACACAGAATCCCTGATGCTTAGAGAAATATTCTTGCTGACATAGTTCCACCAAAAAAAGAAAAAGAAAGACCACCTGGCAGCCATCTTAGAAGGTAGATTAAAAAGGTTCCCCACCCTTGCAGTGGAGTGGTTAAGAATCCGCCTGCCAATGCAGGGAACACGGGTTCCATCCCTGGTCTGGGAAGATTCCACATGCTGAGGAGCAACTAAGCCCGTGTGCCACAACTACTGAGCCTGCGTGCCACAACTACTGAAGCCTGCGCACCTAGAGCCCACGCTCCGCAACAAGAGAAGCCACCGTAATGAGAAGCCTGCGCACCGCAACGAAGGGTAGCCCCCGCTCGCCGCAACTAGAGAAAGCCCGCGTGCAGCAACGCAACGAAGACCCAGCACAGCCAAAAAGAAAAAAAGTTCCCCATCCTAAAGGACATTTTGAGGCACTCCCTGAAAGCCCACACTCTGGAAGCCACCCTCTCCAGACCCCTCAGGCATTTTAAACCAAACCCAAGCAAAAATAAACTTGTACAGTCTAATGTTGGTAAGGCCGGAGAAGCCACAGTGACCTTGAGGTTAAGATGGTGGGAAATCCCCAAATCCTGGAATGAGAAGGGAGGGGAGATTGGTGGTGGTGGTGGGGGGGGGTGCACAGAAGAGCAGCACCAGCAGCCAGGTGCTAAGACTGGAATCCAGGCTATTTAGGGATCAGGTGCAAATCACCCAAAAAGTGCTGTTACTAAGGACCCATTCCAAGGGCATGTCCAAAATAAGTAGAAATAAGATTAAAGTGTTAACTCCAGAGAAGTCAGTAACAGCCACCAGCACTTGGGGGTGGTGTTCCTCCGTCCCTGTTGGGAAACCTCATGGACCCATTTTACAGAATGAGCAAACTGAGGCTCAGAGGTGGAGTAGCCCGTCTAAGACAACACAGCTGGAAAGTGGCCGCGTGGAGAGTTTGGCCTGGCTTCTAGGAAACGGCTCATAATGCCTCCTGAACTATGTCTCAGTCTCTCCATCTGTAAAATGAGGCCTACCATCCTTGGAGGCTGGCCAGCATAGAGCCCTCCCTAGCGTGGTAAGGATAGAGCCGATAACCCTCCCTTCCTCCCTTCCTGGGCAGCTGGAGCGAAGCCTGCTTAGAAAACCAAGCCACATGGGTGCTTGAAAAATGTTACAACAGCAGCGGCAGCAAGAGCAACAGCAACAACGCCCGGCCCCCAGGGTGGCTCCTTCTGGCGAAAATTACAGTAACAATGAACGGTTTACAAAACGACTCACACCCAGAAGGTAAAGAGCCCGGGGCACCCAACCCCCACCACTAGGGCTGGTTGGGGCCGCGCGGGGCTGGCGGCTGGACCCCTCGTGGTCACCGGATAGAACGCGCCCGGCGGCCCCTCCAGCGCCGCGGCGCCCGGCGGTCCCCGGTTTACACAAGCGAGCCGGGCGCCTTCCCCGCGGGGCGCACCTGCACTGGGCGTGGGTAGGAGGAGGGCGCCGCGCCCGCTCGGCGCGCAGTTCCTGTTCCGGACTTCCCCGCGTCCCGAGTCCGGCCGGTCTCGGGCCCCTCGAAGGTGAGCGGCTCCGGGAAGCCCCGGGGTCGGCGGGGACCGGTGCTCGACGCCATCTTCCGTTTTTCGGTGGCCGCGCGGCTGTACCGTCTCGGCCCTGGGCTGGCAGCCCCGCTCTCTGGCCCGGTCCCCCGAGGACGTGGGAGCCCGGCCCCGGAGGCCGCGCAGGAGGGAGGAGCGGGGCGATGCGGCCCCGCATTCCCGGGGCGCGGCGCAGAGGGGCCGCCCCATTGCACAGATGCGGAGACCGAGGCCCGCAGGGGCCCCGGCTGCCACGATCGCCAACAGGGAACTGGAGACCCCGCCAGCGAGGAGGTGTTTCGGAGCCGGGGTCCGCAGACGTCGCCCGCGAGTAACACACCCGGGGCAGGAAAACCTGGGTACGGGTCCCCCACCTTCCAGCCGGCGCCCAGGGCAGCCCCCGGGCGCTTACCTGCCGGGCTCGGGCTGGGTAGAGGGGCGGTTAGGGTCACAGCAGGGGGGCAGGGCTCAGACTCACCTCGCGTCGGCGGTGGCAGTGGCTGCGACGGTGGCGACGGCCGCAGCGCTCGAGCCGGGAGGCGTATTGTCTACGGCTAGGGGCCCGCGCGCGCGACCATATAAAACACCGGGCCCCGCCCCGGCCCGCCCTCAGGGCGGCCTCCCCGGCAGATAGCACGGACTCCAGGACCCAGTAGGGTCCGAATGGCAACAGAGCTGCTACAAGTGTGAGTGATCTGTTTACTTGTTTACTGTCTTTCTGCCTCCTGCGGTCTGCAAATTTGTTTTGTCGCGTGCGCTGGTTTGCTCCGGAGAATATTTGTGGATGAATCCCCTGGCTGCATTTGGGTGGGTATTCCAGGATCTTTATATCCTCAAAGAACTCCTAGGGGATTGATGCTTTTTTCTTGCCCACGAGGCTCAAAGAGGACTTAATGACCTGCCTAATGACAACATGAATTCAGCGCTCAAATATTGGCGCTGTTAGTGCTGGCAGCTTCAGGAGTTCGGTTTTGTTTGGGTTTTGTTTTGTTTTTTTCAATTTTTTAAACTGTGGTAAAATGCACATAACAAAATTTTCCATCTTTACTGTTTTTAAGTGTACTGTTCACTGGTATTAAATACATTCATAATGTTGTGCAACCATCACCACCGTCCATCTCCATAACTTTCCATCTTTCAAAACAAACTGTATACCGCTAAACAGTAACTCCCCATTCCTCCCTCCCCCAGGTCCTGGCAACCATCAGGCGTTAGGTGTTTTTAAGCCTATTTCACAAATGTGAAAACTAAGACTCAAACTTCTGTAGAAACAGCATCAGCAGCATCCTACCAAAACCTGGGGTCTTCCTGCCCCACTCCTTCCCACCCCGCATCCTTCCAGCTGCACCATCCATCACACCTCCATTTCCATCGCCATAGTGGGGGCAGCCTGCCCTGCTCTGGCGCTCCTGGGCCTAGGGAGAGATGGGTGGCAGAGAAGGGCCCCCAAAGCCTCGGGGGAGGGAGGAGAAATCAGAAAAGGTCCAGGCACGGTGGTACCCAGCCCTGGGGTGGGCTAAGGAGGTGTAGGGTCTCAAGTCCCCAACCTGTTATTGCTGGGGTGTGTTGAGGTAGAGGAGTGCAGAGCAGAGCACTTGGGGTTACAGAGTAGCTGTTGTCCCAGGAACAAAACAAAGCTTGTTTACCTCAGTCCTGCTGCCTCTTGGAACAGAGAAACAGCAGGGTCTGGGGAGCTCCCCTCCCCTTAGTTCTGCCATTTGCTACCTGTTGGAGATCCCCTCACCCCTTCTTCCCCCCTCTGGAGTGATGACACTGATACGGATTTTTCCTTCATTGTTCTCATCTGTGAAATGGGATGACGGCCTGCCCCCTCCCACACCCTCCCCCCCACCCTATAGGGTTATAGGGAGGATCAGAGGAGATAATCATCAAATGTTCAGTAAACTCCCAGCAGAGTTTAAGCTTCAAGGCCCCTCCCACCCTCTCTTCTGGCCTCTTCTGATTTTGTAACCCTTTCTTTGAGGGCCTCCCAAATCACATTGACTCCAGGCCCTACAAAGCCTGGATTGCCCTGGGCTGCTAATAGCCACAGGGTGCTTTACATGTGAAGGGAGGAGCCCTCCAAAATAGGGGCCTCTCTCCAAAAGCACTCTTCAGATGAGAAAACAGAGACTCAGAGGGGAAGCAATGGCATGGTCTCATCTATGTGTGTAAGAATGCTTCCAGAGGGGTCTCAAGGCTGAAGCCATGGTGCCAGGTACAGAGTAGGTATTCAGTAAACATTAGCAGAACAGCTGAAAGAAGGAGGATAGTTTAGGGACAGATGGGGGATAGAAGTGCCCAAGGAGGGGGTGGGTGAAAATATTTGCCTTGCAAGGTCCCCAAATAATATGCAGATCAAATGGGCAGGAGGAAGCAAAAACCTTTTGAATGGGAATTGGGCCCGTAGAAGGCCTTGCCTTCCTATCAGTCCAGAAAGGATTAGATGGCAAATGATAATAGCAATAACAATAACAATAGTAGCTGCCATGATCTCCTCAGATCCCTCAACCCCAGGGCTAAGCACTTTCTATGATCACCTATAATTCTTACCACTGTCCCATGTTACAGACACCAGTGCACCCACAAAGGGTCCATGTACAGGCAAGAGAGAACTTGTGGACCCATTTTACAGATCAGGAAACAGAGGCTCTGAAAAAGGAGGCCAGCCACTTGCCGGAGACCACCCAGCCCTTAAGCAGCAGAAGCAGATTGAAGCCTGGGTCTCCCTACTCCTGCTGCAGTGTCCTTTCTACCCTCCATGGCTGGCCTCCAAACCTCCTGGGCCTCACCTTCCCCTTCCCCATTGGGATTTGCTGGCCTGTCCCAGGGCCGTCGGGCTGTGGATCCTGCTGTTAGAAAACACCATGATCCCGTGGGCAGTCCCTTCCTTCCCTGGGAGCCTCCTTCCTGAAGAGTTGCCTGCTCTGGAGCCTCTGGATCCTCCCAGCCCCAGGCAAGCCCCTCCTGCTGAGGCCATGACCATGTCTCTCCGCAGTTTAGGGATCCATGACCCAGCAGACCCTCTGTTCCAACTTAGGGTTGAGTTTTGTCCTTACTGTGACTTTCTTTGATCATTCATTTAACAAATATTGATTGACACCTACCATATGCCAGGCAGGGGGGTAGGTGATGGGGATCTAGAGATGACACATTCATGACATTAATACAGGGCCCACATCCAAGTGGGGGAGACAGTGGAGGAGAAACCAGTGACAGGAGAATAGAGCTCTGGGCAGCTGGGCACACAGCACGCACTCAAGGAGGGAGAGTAAGGCCAGGCAGTGTGTGAAGAGTGGGGACAGGGTGGGTCTTTTAACCAGGGTGTCAAGGGAAGCCTCGGTGAGGATGCAACCTTCCTGCAAAGGCTTGAGAGAAGTGAGGACGCCTTGCAGAGAGATGAGAACATTCCTATGCTCAAGGCCCAGGAGGGGTGGAGAGGGCAGGTGGGAGCCCCAGAGAGAGGGCTGGCCAAGCATGTTTGCCAAGTGCTGGCCTTGGCATCCAGGGCCCACCTGTGGAGCCAGACGCCAGAGCAGGTTTTAAATGGCTCTCTTTCCACATGCCATCCCAGACTATTGTCCCAGCCTTGGGACACCTTACCTGGAAAATCCTCCAGCTTTGACAGGGACTTTGTAATATCAGGAGGGACCCATCAAAGGGCTTCGAGGTTCTCTCCTGAGCTGGTCCTGAGCTTCTTGCCAGGAGCTAGAGCAACCTCACGGTGACATTCCACCCACGCCCACCTGGTGGACACCTTGTGGGGATACCTTCCCAGGACAAGAGGCTGTTGAGAGCCTGGTGGGCTGGGCGTGTTGCCTGGGTGAGTTCATGTACCCTACGTGGCCTCCTGAAGGGTAGATCTCCTCATTTCACAGATGAAGAAACTGAGCCTCAGAGATGGGTCCTAAGACGTCCATGACCACACAGGCAAGAGATTGCAGGGCTGGAGCTTGAACCCAGGTGTCTCTGACCTGTCTGAGTTGGGGTTCTGTAGCTAGGCTTCAGGAAGTCTGTGAACCCCCTGAAGTGAAACAAAATGGCAATTGGGGTAAAAGCATTTTCTGGGGAGGGAACCTGCAGCCTGGTGGGTGAGGGCTGGGACTTCGGGGCCACACAGCCCTGAGTTAGAATCCTGACTCTGCCACCTAAAACTTGCATGGCCTCAGGTAAGTGCTTGGGCCTCTCTGAGCCTCAGTCCCATCCTCTGTGAAATTTCCCACCTCCCGGGGCTGCTGTGAGGATGAACACACAGGAAGCCCTCAGCGTGATGCCTGGTACACAGTAGGTGATGGGTAAACCCATAGGCTGTTATTGCAGACAGGGATTAAAAACTGCTGAAGAGTTTGAGGGAATTCCCTGTCAGTCCAATGGTTAGGACTCCGTGCTTTCACTTCCGAGGGTGCGGGTTCAATCCCTGGTCAGGGAACTGAAATCCTGCAAGCCGCACAGTGCAGCCAAATTAAAAAGAACAACAACAAAGAACTGGTGAACAGTTTGACATATTCATAAAAGAAACTGTATCTTGGAGATGCGTCATTTATTAAATGAAATACACTTTACAGATCAGTGTGTCCAGTACAATCCCACATTAAAAAAAAAAAAAAATCCATATAGAAAAGTCTGGAAGGGAATACAGCCCTGCAAAATGGGAATAGTGATCATCTCCGGGCATAAGGGTGATAGGCGGTTTAATGTTTGGCCTTGTGTTCTTCTGTATCTTCCCAATTTTCTATACAGAAGTATATTAACTTATGCTAGTATCAGAAATACATCACTTTTTATTCCAAGAAGAGGAAGGTAAGTATGTTTGGTCTTGTCCCAGGCCGGAGCTGAGCCAGAGACAGCAGCAAGTGCCTTTTGCTCCAAGTGAGACAGAATCAGGATAGAGTACACAATGGGTCTTAGGCAGGAAGTACAGGAGCTCAGGAGAGGGAAGACTAAGAGCTGGGATCCTAGAGAGGAGGCAAACATATCAGGAAAGGCTTCCTGGAGGAGGAGGTATTTGAGGGCACCCTGGAGAAGGGGATGGATTCCAACTGGGACAGAAAAGTGGGTTCGGCCTTATTGTTCTGTGGGTACCTGGGAGCCATGGAAGGCCTCTGAGCAGAAGAGGGACTAGACCTTTGGGAATTGGAATCTGGAAGCCATGTGGGGAGGTATTAGAGGGGAAATGATGCCCCGGAGTCTCTGAGAATGCCCAGGGCTCCTGAACGGGGACACCCCAGCCTCCATCCAACTGATAACAGTGCCCAGGTTGCCCCTCCCCCAAAGCTCCACCTCCTTTATTTTGTGTTCCACACCCAGCCATACTCACTGTCCTCTAGTTAATGAGGCCCTCTGTGGACAGAGCTGTTGTGAAGCCTCTGGGAACCTTATTACATCCCCATTTTACAGGTAAGAAGACTGAGGCTCAGAGAGGCCAGCTGAGCTTCAGGGTAGAGAGGTGTGGATGCTGAGGGATGAAAGATGGGACCTTCCCTTCCCTGGCCTAATGCATCAGAGCTCCACTTTCCCTCACTTTCTGGGGAACGGGGATGGTGACACCCAACTCATACATCATGACTGTTCCAGTCACCCAGTGCTTGGTGGGGCTACTGCTCCCCTTCTTTCCTCGCTTGCTTTATCTTCCTTCACAGCACCTTCTGCTCTTTGCATATGTATTTACCTGTTTACTTGTCTATTGCCTGACTCCCTGCCCCCCACTGAGACTAAGCCAGACTGGGCTTGTTCACAGTTCGTGTAGTAGGTGCTCTGTAAATACCTGCAGAGCAAGTAAATGCATGAGGGTGAGCATTCTGGGGCCAACATGCTCGCGTCTATTTTTGGTCCATTTCCTCCCTCTGTCCCTCCCTCATTTTCAGACGCGCAGACAGTTCTCCCCCTTGAACGACATTTTTAAATTGCTCACAGCTTCCTTTTCTTCTTTAGCAAGGCGTGTGAGGGGAGGGTGATGCTGCTCCTTGTAGGACCCCATGTAGGGGGTGAGGATGCACATTTACACGGTTGTCCCTGGAGCTGTGAGGGAAGGTGGGGGGATTCACAAGGAGCCCATGGGGGTTGGTCCCTCTCAGAGTCTGGTGATCCCGGGCGGGGGAGTTGAACCTTTGCACGGCTCAGTTTCCCCTGGGCATTGGGTTCAGAGACCTGGATCAGGCCAGCCCTGCCTAGACTTGCTGCCAGGCAGGTGTAGGCTGACTCTACACAGGGCCAGGCAAGGCTGTGTGACCGGTGTAGCCACGAGGACCCCAGGCTTCAGGGTCCGGAGTCCAGGCTGTGTGACAGCTGAGGGCACTCGGCCTCTCTGAGAACTCCCAGGGGCTGCGGGGGTGACTGAGGTCAAGACGAAGGACTGGCGCCTGGTGTGTGGTGGGTCTCCAGCCGAGGGCCAGTGGAGATGGAGAGGAAGTCAGAGGTGGGGTGGGGTCCCTGGGTGCCACCCGGGGAGGCCCCTGGGGACAAGAGTCAGTGGCAGTAAGATGATTTTTGAAAGTCAAGGCTGGTTTTTGGCAGCTTGAATAACATCTTGGAAACCCAGAGAAGAGAGTTACCCCAGCCACCCTTTGGGGGGGGACTCAATTTTCCCCCAAAGCTTTGGCAGGAGCCTCCTCACAGCCATGAATAGGCAGATGGATTTCTGCCCCTCTGGCCCCTTAAAATTTTCTGCTTGTTGCAAACCCCTTGTAATGAGCTGGCCCAAGGCCAGCAGCGCTGCCCAAGCTCCAGGCAGCTGAACTCCTGGGCCCCTTCTAGCCTCAGGCCAACTCAGAGGGCCTCTGAACGTGAGGGGCTGGCTGGGGGCACCTGATGCAGGAGAGCCTCTGGCCTTGGAGGGAGGCCACAGCTCGGCCGGGAGCAGAGCGCCACCAGGAGCGGGAACCAAGGGGCCTGGAAGCAGACGGCTAAGGCCCCCAGGAAAACCAGTGGAGAACAGAAGTGGGCAACCAGTAGACTTCACAGAAGCTTCTCCACCTCCCCTCTTGATATGTAGGAGGCACTTCAGGCCAATGCAGCCAAATTAAACTCATCTCCCCCAAACTTACATCTCCCACAGTCTCCCCATCTCAGCTGATGGCTGCTCTGTTCTTCTTGAATGTGGGCCAGATCTGGGGACTCTTTTCTCTTTTTTTTTTTGCCATACCACACGGCTTGCAGGATCTTAGTTCCCCAACTAGGGATCAAACCCATGCCCCCCGCAGTGGAAGCGCAGAGTCTTAACCACCGGACCACCAGGGAATTCCCTGGGGACTCGTTTCTAATGACTATAACGAGAAAGTCTGTGGTAGACCCACACGTACTAACACGGAAAGACATCTGTACCTGTGCTGTGTTAAATGAGATAAAAAGGTTGTAGAGGGCTTCCCTGGTGGCGCCGTGGTTGAGAGTCCGCCTGCCGATGCAGGGGACGCGGGTTCGTGCCCCGGTCCGGGAAGATCCCACATGCCGCGGAGCGGCTGGGCCGGTGAGCCATGGCCGCTGAGCCTGTGCGTCCGGAGCCTGTGCTCCGCAACGGGAGGGGCCCCGGCAGCGAGAGGCCCGCGTACTGCAAAAAAAAATAAAAATAAAAAATAGTGTCTAAAAAATTATCAGGGCTTCCCTGGTGGCGCAGTGGTTGAGAGTCCGCCTGCCGATGCAGGGGACACGGGTTCGTGCCCCGGTCCGGGAAGATCCCACATGCCGCGGAGCGGCTGGGCCCGTGAACCATGGCCGCTGAGCCCGCGCGTGCGGAGCCTGTGCTCTGCAGCGGGAGAGGCCGCAACGGTGAGAGGCCCGCGTTGGGTAACAGGTGTGGATATCACTCACTGCCTTTTCTTTCTCTCTTTTTCTTCTTTTTCTTTTCTTTCTCTTGTACATTACTTGTGACTTTTGCCATAAACAAGTATTATGTTTCTGGTCATAAAACAGTAACTTTTTTTTTTTTTTTAATTTTTGGTCTTGCCATGCGGCTTACGGTATCTTAGCTCCCCAACCAGGGATCGAACCCGCACCCTCGGCAGTGAAATCCCCGAGTCCTAACCACTGGTCCGCCAGGGAATTCCCAAAACAGTAACTTTTTAACAGTGAAAGAAGCCAGACACAAGAGAGAACATACTGTATGAATCCATTTATATGAAGTTCAAGAACAGGCAAAACTAATCTACACGATGGAGGTGAGACTAGTGGCCACCTCTTGAGGTGGAATGGGTATTGACTGGAAAGGGGCATGAGGGAACTTTCTGGACTGATATGCATGGTGGTCGCAGGGGTACCTACACATGTAAATATGCACTGAGGTGAATGCTTCAGATTTGTGCACTTTTGGGTATGGGAATGAAAACTTGATACTACAAACTAAAGTGTAATAAAACAAAGCACAATGATCAGACCTGAGACAGCCAAGAGTGAGGATTTTAACAAGACCCAGTTTTACAGTTCCCAGGGGTGCTTGGCAGGCCGAGCCCACGGTGGAGCCGGAGGCGCCAGCTGTGCTGGTGACAAGGGGACTATCACGATTGAAAACAGAACCAGCACGTTTCAGAGCAGATTATGAGGCTTAACCAGCCAGGTCGCTCAGCTCAGAGCCACAACAATTAATAGACACGCGCTAGGGCCAAAAAACTAAATGGCCCGTGTGACCAAAATAACCTAATCTCATGCAACCTGTCAGGGGGACAGAGAACAGCCTCCACTCGGTCAGACAATTCCAGGAATCCGGGGTCAGGGAGGGGGTGATATCTGCTCCTGAAGCATTGTAGAGGCCCTGGACAGCAGGCTGTGGACATCCTGCAGTGATGGCCACCACTGTCCCTTGCCAGGAGCAGGCTCAAGGCCCCAGGTTATCGCTCAAGTTGGGTCTGGCGGGAGGGATGAAGCCCACGTGGATGCCGGCAGGAAGGAGCCCCAGTCCTACAGAATCTCCTTTCACCCAGAAATAACATCCCTTCTGACAGCCGAGTTTATCAGCATGATAGCAGATTTTTTCAAAACAATAACAGCAGTCCTAGCAGCTCCCTCAGTCGGTACTCAACAGGGACGGCTGGCCATGGTGTCAGCGGCAGCTGCTGTCCACACCTCTGCTCTGGGGGAGGAAGCCCCTAGGAAGACCTGGTCTGTACCCCGAGACGGGAGGCCGTGTACATTTTCACCCCTCTGCACCCCGCATACTGGGCCCTCAGTAGCCATCTGTTTCACAGATGAGTGAATTTCCCCTTCGCCATCCTGTTTCATCTTCACAACAACCCTCCAGGCTAAGAACTGAAGGCCCCACTTTACAGAGGAGGAAACTGAGGCCAGGCAGGTGAAATGGTGCACCCGACTCAGGAGCCAGTTTCTCCTTCCAGGCCCTGGGTTTCCCTGTCTCATGACGGTTAATTACCACTCTCTCAACTCCCCTTCCTCTGGCTGGAAGAGTGAGGAGGACCTGGGAGACAGCATTTGGGGATGGTTTCTCTCACAGGAAATAATTTCTTTCTTTTCTTTTTTTTTTTTTTTTTTTTTGGCCTCACTGTGCGGCTTGTGGGATTTTAGTTCCCTGACCAGGGATGGAACCTGGGTTCTTGGCAATGAGAGCATGGGGTCCTAACCCCTGGACCGCTAAGGAATTTCCATGAAACAATTTCCTTTTATTTAAAGCTCTTCAGGGGAATTCCCTGGCAGTCCAGTGATTAAGACTTTGTGCTTTCACTGCCATGGATGCAGGTTCAGTCCCTGGGCGGGGAGCTAAGATCTCTCAAGCCGTAATGTGAGGCAAAAAAAAAAATCTGAAGCCTTGTCCTTTTTTCTGAGGAAGTGTATGTATTCCCATGTCCCCACTAATAACAAAAGAAGTGCCAATAAAGCAATAATGATACTGTCCAACATCTAAGCCTTTGATAACACACAGCGCTGGCAAAACTGTGGGAACCCTGTCTTCTTGGGCCCTTCTGGGGAACACACTTGGATGCAGCCTCTTAGGAGGGCAGCTTGGTAAGCGTCTCAGAACATGCCAGATGCACGTGTTCTCTGACCCAGATATTTCACATAAGGACATTCTGGGCAGAATGGATGGCGTGAGCAAAGGTGTGGAGATCGGAAAGCTGAAGTGTGGGCGTTTGACAGAAAAGGCTAGTCTGGCCCTTGGCCTTGGAAGGGAGGAAGCTGCTAGCCCAGCCAGGTGGCAGGACATACTCGTCCCCGCAAGGACTGGGCTGAGCCCTCAGTGAGTCGAAGGCGCTTCAGGGGAAGGAGAATTCTGGAGAGGAGGCCCCGGCTTGGAACCTGGTCGAGGTTGGAAACAGATGCTTAGCTGCCTGTGTTGGGCTGGTGTGCACAGCCTGTGAAGCCCTGGCAGCATTTATTTCTTTTTTATATAATCTGGGGAAGCGTGTTTTATGAGCCCAATTCCCAGACGAGCAAGCTGACAGGCTCAGCAGCAAGCCGGGTCTACCATGAAACTCCAGTTTGAACTCAGGTGTGACTGATGTCCAGCTGCAAGGTCCCTCATTCGTTCATTCCCCACTGGAATCTTAGCATCTCCCCTGGGCAGCACGACTCTGGAGACAACAGGGGGTGTCCAAAGCCCCTGCCCTCAGGGGACTCAGCGTCTAAAGGAGTGGTTGGAATTGGGAAAAACTATTCAGCCAATGGCATAGAGGTCTGAGTCCTCTGACACCCCAGTGCCTTTGAGGGTGGGATTGTTGGATGTGAGGGAAGAAATGAAACCTAGTACAGCCCTTTCAGGACCAAATGTCGGCCTGGGCCAGAATGTCCCTGCAAATTTTCTCTGGGACGTGGCCCAGGTCTGTGTGGGCTCCAGGAGAACTGCGGGGCCTGGGCGAGCCTCAGGTTCCGTCTGTGCTGAACAGGGATAATGGTGTCAGCCTCCAAGGCCACAGAGGGATGATGCGGAGACCCTGGTGTGAACGGGGCTTCCATTCTCATGTTCCCATGGGAGACTGGGTAGCTTAATTCATTGGCAGACACTTTTCTATGACCTCCTTACCAACACCAGCCCTCCCTGTCGGCCACCTCCAGATGTTTTCCTCCCCACACCCTCAGTCTATGAACAGCGGCCAGTGGTACAGTTTCGGGGAGGGGGCGTAAAGCATGTAGTGCGCTGGGGAGGGAAGAGAGCGTATTACATTTGGGTCCGGGGACTTCCCTGGTGGTCCAGTGGGTAAGACTCCGCACTCCCAATGCAGGGGGCCGAGCTTCAATCCCTGGTTGGGTAACTAGATCCTGCAGGCATGCTGCAACTAAGAAATCCGCATGCCGCAGCAATGAAGATCCTGGGTGCAGCGACTAAGACCCAGTGCAGAGAGAGAGAGAGAGAGAGAGAGGGAAAGAAAGAAAGAGAAAGAAAGGAGAAAGAAAGAAATATTTTTTAAAAAATAAATAAATAAAATAAATTCAGGTCCGTGCACCTTACATAGTTTGTTGAATTCCAGTGGCAGTGCCGCAAGGCCACGTGCACAGACACTACGGGATGTGAAACCGAGGCCCAGAAAGGAACGTGTAGAACCGAGCTCAGATCTGAAGAAAAGGATCAGGATTCAGGCTTTTTCTTCCCATTCCTTACTGGTCACCTTCCATGGGGCACAGAGATGAGCAGACACAGGCAGGAAGAGGAGGAGGCAGACAGGGGACTGGTCCTGGTTGGCCCCATAAGGTGGGCTCCCTGAGCCTCCCTTACCTGTATCCCCGCTTCTCAGCCTCCATAGTTCACAGAACTGTCTGTCCACAGTCCCCCTGCCGCCAGCTACTATGGGAGAAAGAGCCCCAGATGCGGAGTCCCCCAGACCTGGGCTCAGATCCCTCTGGCACCTGCCAGCTCCCTCCATCCTTTAGTGGCCCTCGCCTGGGCCATAGGGAGGAGGCTGAGGCAAGAACATCTGCAAGGGCTCGATTCCTGAGCCTCACTGGGCACTGGGCATGGGGAGCGTGCAGGACCCTGAGTCTTGGGAAGATCAGCCCGGTCTCCGCCGGGGGCTTCTGTTTCTGTGCTGGGGGCCTTCTGCGGGGGTGGGGAGGAAGGGAAGAGCAGATTCCCCAGGAATCTGAGATCTGCCTGGTAGAGAAAGTCTATAGGCTCTAGTCCCTTCCCTTCCAGACCCTCATCCCAACTCTCCAAACCTGGGTCCTGCCGTGGGTGAGCACACACACACACAGAGCACGTGGTCCTCATCTGAGGGCTTCTTTTTCATTAATGATGGATGACAATAACAGCAACAGTAATGACAGAAACCGCCCTCTGTGCCTGAGCCGTCCTCCATATCCTCCCCTGTGTCAACCCTCACAGCTCCCATCCCCCCCAGCTGGTTCTGCCATCTACTAGTAACTCCATCTGGAAGAGGAGGGACCCACACCAACACCTCGGGTTAGGCATCCAAAGCCACAGCCTGTGGTGGGGTGGCTCCTTCCTCTGTCACTGACTGAACACCTACTCAGCGCTACCTGGCAGGAGGCCTGAACACCTGACCCCGGCTGGGGGACAGTGGGGTGAGCCCAGCATGAAGACCAAGGGAGAGCTCCCGTGGGCACAGAAAGGATGAGAAGGGAGGGCACTGAGAGCTGGGTCCTGCAGAAGCGCCCCCCCCCTCCCCCAGCCCAGGTGGCTGTTCTTTGAGGAGCTGCTCTCACCCGCCCACTGGCTCTGGGCATGGAAGGCTCTTTCCAGAAGCTGTCTGTGCATCCACTCTGTGTGGTGACAGGCATTCTGACCCCTGAACTCCCTCTCAGCCTCAAAGCCCTGGGGATTCTCTCCTCCCTCTGCTGGGTCCGCGAGCCGCCTGGGGCGTGTAGCTGGGACACGGCTGAAGCCTGAAGCGGCCATGTGTCCCCCGGCACCTGCTTGTGGATTTACCCCTCTTTCAGCTACCCTGTGCCAGCCCTGGCTCGGGGGCTGGATGGGGAGCCTGGGCCCTGGCCCCGCAGCCCGGGCTTCTGGACAGGACCACGGGGCATTCAGGGCCAGGCCTGGGACACGGGCACAAGATAGGAAACCAAGGTGCTCAGGGGTGTGTTTTCTGCCTGAGTGGGGAGCAGCGTGGCGGAGGATGAGGGGAAGGACAAGTTTACAAGGGGCCTGGCCCGGAGGAGACTCACCACCGATTTTGAAAAAAAGGGAGGAGAAATGGGACTTCCCTGGTGGTCCAGTGGTTAAGACTCTGCCCTTCCACTGCAGGGGGCACAGGTTCGATCCCTGCTTGGGGAACTAAGATCCCGCAAGCCATGCTGGTGAGGCCAAAAAAAAAAAAAAAAAAAGGAGAGAAAGAGGAAGTGACAGAAGAAACTTATAGACAAAGGAGTGAAATGGAGGAAGCCGGAACAGGTGGTGGAGGTCAGAAATCACTGGCCCCACAGGGCCTGTGTGTATTTCTTGTCCACAAATAGTACATAAGTACTTATTCACTTATGTGCTAATGGTCTCTCTACCCCAGGGGACCTGTGTTTGTCCCACTGAAGCCAAGCTTGGGGTAAGGGCCCCGTAATTATCTTTTTTCTAATGCTGGTCCTGCCTTCTAAAGAGAGCTCACAACTCACTCTTGGACAACCACAGCATCAAGAAAGATGCTACTCCTGAGGGGTTTTCCCAAGAGGGTCTGCTCTCACCCTTTCTTTTTTTAAGCCATGCTGTGCAGTTTATGGGATCTTAGTTCCCCGACCAGAGATGGAACCCAGGCCCTCGGCAGTGAGAGCATGGAGTCCTAACCACTGGACCACCAGGGAATTCCCTTTTCACCCATTTCTTTTTTTTTTTTTTCTTTTTCTTTTTGGCTGCGTTGGCTCTTCGTTGCCGTGTGTGGGCTTTCTCTGATTGCGGCGAGCAGGGGCTACTCTTCGTTGCGGTGCGTGGGCTTCTTACTGCAGTGGCTTCTCTTATTGCGGAGCACAGGCTCCAGGTGCGCGGGCTTCAGTAGTTGTGGCTCACGGGCTCTAGAGCACAGGCTCAGCAGTTGTGGCGCACAGGTTTAGTTGCTCCACGGCATGTGGGATCTTCCCGGACCAGGGCTCGAACCTGTGTCCCCTGCATTGGCAGGCGGATTCTTAACCACTGCCCCCCCGCCACCGGGGAAGTCCCCTTTTCCCCCATTTCTGGGCCCACAGGGACTCTATTCCTTTGGCCCCAGGCCAGGCAGCCTCCCTCCACACACCGCCCCCCCCCCCCAACCCTGGGGCCAGAAATGGGTGTGACAAAACC
>RJWK010023526.1:0-29043 GCA_004363435.1 Platanista minor
TTTTATTCCTCCCAGTGTTTCATTATTGATTCAGCCCCTTGCTTCCGGGTCTGACCAAATAAGCCCTGAGCATTTGTATAATGTCAACTTCATCAAAAATGCAGGAGTTGGGGTTTTACTTGTCTGTGCTACCTACACGGTTTAAGTCGATGATTGGTGGTTTTGTGAGCCAAAGGGTGCTGACAGCCCACAGGCTGACTTCTGCCTTCGCTGAAGGGATGCTGGGTCCCCAAGCTCCAGGGAACCCAGAATCCCTCACCTCTTGCAGATGGGAATGAGACCTAGGATAAGACATTGGTTGAGGTGGAGAGTTAGGGGGTTGGGAGTGATTTTTTAAAATAAGCACCAGGCACAAGTTTAGAAACAAATTCAGCAAGGCATTATTATGCTGCTGTTAAAAATAACAGATGAAAATCTAATGAGGTGAAGAAAGGTCTCTTCATCTATTTATTCAAAACATGTTTACTGAGCACCTACTATGTGCTAAGCACTAGATTAACAACATGAGTAAGGCATAGAAGGTTCCCATTCTCATGGAGTTGAAATTCTATTTAAGAGAGAAAATCAGGCTATAAAATGGAAATCATGATAATAACAGTTTACACTTATCAAGCACTTACCATGTGTCGGGTACTCTTTTAAGCACTTTACATGGAGAATGATTCTATTTTCCAGGTTTTTTTTTTTTTTTTAAAGCCTATATGTACGTCTGCCCATAAAAAAAAGACAGGAAGGATATGCACCAAACATTAAACAAGCATCATCCTCAGATTGTAAGTTTATGGAGGACTTCTATTTTCTTCTTTGGGCTAACCTGAATTATCTAAATTTTCTTTATGTCTAGAACAATAAGGGAGGAGAATTCAAGTGGGGAAGGCATTTTCTTGGGCCTCAACCTCAAAGAAATCAGGCAGAGAGTCTCAAAATATTTCTCATTTGCTGCCTGATGTCTTCAGGCTCTGAGTATAGAGGCTCTGGTCTGCTCCAGCCACTCTGGGTTCCGTCCCAGCTCAGAAATCCATCACCTCTTCCTCCCTGGAGAACAGAGTCGCTGGAGAGCCCGGAGAATGCAGCGTAGCACCGTATGGCTTGTGGTCGGCGCTGGGGGAGGGCCGAGGCATCAGAAGATGTAATCCTTTTTTTAATATATATATAAATGTATTTATTTACTTTATTTATTTTTGGCTGCTTTGGGTCTTCGTTGCTGCGCACGGGCTTTCTCTAGTTGCGGCGAGCAGGGGCTACTCTTCGTTGTGGTGAGCAGGCTTCTCATTGCAGTGGCTTCTCTTGTTGCAGAGTACGGGCTCTAGGCACGCGGGCTTCAGTAGTTGTGGCACGTGGGCTCAGTAGTTGTGGCTCACAGGCTCTAGAGCGCAGGCTCAGTAGTTGTGGCGCACGGGCTTAGTTGCTCCACGGCATGTGGGATCTGCCCAGACCAGGGCTCGAACCTGTGTCCCCTGCGTTGGCAGGTGGATTCTTAACCACTGCGCCACCAGGGAAGCCCTGAAGATGGAATCCTTTAAGCAAGGTCCCCAGATGAGCATTGGGAGCCTGACCCCCTGCTGATGCCAGGTGTGCAGGTGCCAGGATCCAACCTCCCTTACTGCTGAAACTCCAACCTGACTTGGGCAGCCAGGGCTGCCAGCCAGCCCAACTGGACCCCTGCCCTGGCTGGAGAAATGGACAACAAGAGCTATGCCACTGTCTGAAAGGCCTCATGGCCCTGGAGGCCCTGCTGGGCCACTCTCTGGCTCTGAAAGCTCCCAGGGAGGAGGGTGGAGGGCCCACCTTCAAGTGGATGGCCACCCCAGGGTTCTAATAATAACCACAAAAACAACAACAAGTTGCATCCAGGAAACTTCACCTCTGAGCTCTGGACACACAAGGCTGAGCACTTTATATTTCTAAATGCGTTTAATCCCCATTACCATCGTCATCCTCATTTTACCAATAAGGAAACGAAGGCCCAGAGAGGTTAAGTCACTAGCCCAAAGTCACACTGCCAGGGAGTGTCAGAGTGTCAGAATGACTCCAGATTCCACACCTCTAACCACTTTGCCACACTGTTGCCCACTCTCTGCCTGGGATCTCTGGGGACATTGCCCCACAGACCCTTCCCTAGGACTTGTCACACGAGGAGGACAGCAGTTCTGGTCACTGAGGAGGCAGCAGAACATTGAGTAAAGGGAACAGGGTGGGTGTCAGGCAGTCCTGGCTTTGAATCCTGGCTGAACCACCTGTCACTGTGTGACCATAGGCAAGTCTGTTTCCTCATCTTTGGTGGATACGTAATGCCTAACTTTTCAGACTGCTGGGCAGTTTTTTCCATAAAGACAATTACTAGTGTTGGTTGAACACCCGCTAAGTATGCTATGAAAGGGCATCATGTGCATTTCTAATCTTTGTAACAGCTGGAGACACTATGATCACCTCCACCTTACAGAGGGAGAAACTGAGGCTTGACTAGGTTAAGTGACCTCCCAAGGTTATAAGAAAGAAGCAAAGCCAAGATTTGAGCCCATGTCCTCTGAGGGCAAAAGCCCTAGTCTTAGCCCATCTGCCATAGATGCCACAGCTGCATCAAGTGAAATGAGGCCTGTCAAGGACTTGGCACTGTGCCTAGCTCATGTGAGCCCTCAAGCAACAGAGCTATTATGGCTGTTGCTATAACGAAGAGAGAGAAAATGTATTTGCACTCAGCACAGTGCCTTGTTCCTTGGAAACCTCAGATCAACCACGAGTGTTAAATGGTTGTAGTTGTCTCGGGCAGGTCAAGGCCACCTGCGGCAGCCAGGGCCTTTTTTCTCAGCCCTGTGAGGGCTCCAAGGGAAGCAAGCAGGTCCCTTCTCCTCCCCAGGATCCTATTGTTTACCTGGCAAGTGAGGAAAGACCCACGTGTAGCAGTTATGAAACTCCACAAACCAACCAAAGTGGATGGGAGACCCTCAGAGGCCCTTCCAACCCTAACGTACTTCACATCCTGCATGGAAATGGCACCAGGTGAAACTCGAAACAACACAGCTTGAGTGCTGTTTGATCAAAAAAATTTCCCAGGCCTATACAAACTTCCTATACAAACATCGCCAGTGGGCCCGATAGTCCACCCAGGTCAGGAGTGGATCCTTAGGAGTCTCTGGATCTTGGGCATCCCAGCCGTCCATCCTGCCTCAACCCCATGTTTGAAGGCTGATCCCCAACTCTCAAGTGTTCACCAGAGTCCTCAGCAGCACTAGTTCACTTTTGACCCCTTGTAGGCAACGTTGCTAAACACAGAGGATTTGCCGACCCCCCAACCCTCTCCCACAACCATTGTGTTCCTAATTTCCCCCTGGATTATCTACCAAGCCACTTGCTCCCATTCTGCAAATCTTGACACTGAAGCTTTCGGTGTTTGCCCAGACAACAGCAACTGTAAGACACCATCAATCGTACGATACATCCAAATTCCTGAGGTGTAATATGTGAAAAGGTTTGTTTTTATAGAATGAATGAGTTTGGTAATAACATTTATTAAGGCCCCAGTATGAGCCTGGCCCCATGCTAGGTGCTCCTAGCACACATCTTCCCTTAGTGTCACATCTCTTTCATTTATTATTGTTATCATTCCTCTATAGAGAGGTAAAGCAATCTGTCCAAGGTCACGTAGCTAATAAGTGGCAAAGCCAGGACTTGAACTGTGGTCTCTTTGATCTTGTCACAATAGCAGAGATAGACCCTCTCCCGGGTATTTCCTCCAAGCTACCTTCTGAACCCAATGGATTTATGCCAAATTAAGTCAGCTCTGACCTTGAGAAGCCTTTCCCATCTTTTGATTTCCTTACATTAGAGAGTAATAATAATAGTACTCTGTGCCAGGTACTGTACTAGCCGCTGTATGTGTCCTAGAGCATTCAATGTTCCCATCTGCCTTATAGGGTAGGCTCTATCATTAGCCCCATTTCACAGATGAGGAGACTGAGATGCAGAGAGGTAATGTCACATACTCAGGTCACATTGCTGGGAAAGGGAAGAGCAGTCTGGCTCCAGATCTCACTCTCCTAACCCATCCCATCTTCCCACTTCACCAAACTGGCACAGGAAGGCCTCTGCTACCCCAAACCCACCCCCACTCCTCCCCACTCCTGCCACCCCAAATCCTATTGACGTTCATGGTAGCCAGGCCCCTCTCCTGCTGGGAGCAGGACCTGGGCTGTCAGACTTGAGTCAGATGGATGGTCCTCCCCAGCCAGGCCCAGCTTCCAAGTTTCTTCACGCTGGACCCAAACATAACACAATCTAGCAGCCCTGGATGCTCTTCAGAAAAAAACCTCGAGGGGCGGTGTGGAAAGAAATCTAATTAGAATCCCTTGGAGCCCCAGCTCTTCCTATTATTAAATTAGCCTCCTTTGAAGTGGAACTTGACTCATTATAATAATTTGAATGCTGAAGAATTGTCTTCTATGATCCTGGTCTGAGGCAAATTGCTTTCATAATTGCATTTATCCATGTCCTGGTCTCTCTCCACTGGGACAAAGGATCGCTGGGGATGCCAAGTGGTTTCTGCTTCAGAGAAGAGCTTGGGGAGTATCCAGAGGGCCTGCTTCCCCGTGAGCCAGAGCTGCTGAGATGCAGTGCTGGGGACCCCACACAAACGTGGTGAGAGGGGCCGCCCAGGTTTCCTACAACATCATAGCCATAGGCCCCAATCAGGGGTCACACTGGGACAAGAAGGCTGGTGGGGAAATTTAGAAGGTCTGGGCCAAACACTTCATGTGGTAACTGGCCCAGAAGAGGGATCCCCTGGGCATGTATCAAAACCAGCTGGCTGCAGATTCCAGGGTCCCACCCCCAGAGATTCTGACTCTTCGGGTCTGCAGAGGGGTCCCCTAATCTAATTTAAGGCTCCCAGAGTGAATCTGAGGTGCAGCCAGGTTTGGGCCCTGCTGGCCTGGCACCACTGGGGATCCTTCTGTGGTACCTGAGATCCAGTGCCCATCCACCACCCCGGAATCTCATTACTCTTACAGAAGGGGATTCCAGTACCCCTGGGCTGGCAAAATGCTAAGAGGGTCAGCACTGATGGCCAACTCCCTTTCATTCCCTGGAGTCTTAGAGAGCAAGACCCATGGCTGCCAGTCTTGGTGTCCTTGGAGAACACCTGACACCTCTGTCTCACCAAGGATATTTTTGTACCCTTTATTGAGGACAGAAACAAGAGGTAGTGTTTTCTCTGAACATTTTTAAAGGACTGTGTTTTGGGGGATTCTGCCCATCTTACCTGACCTAGTTCAAGTCTGGCCTCCTCTAAAAAAGACTGCCAAACCCTCCGAGTACTCCAGCCCTTACCTGGTCTCCACAGCCCTGATTTTCTAGATTGGCCCCCAGGTCACCATGCGGCCAGGTGCTGAGCTCCTAACTACTTCCTGCTCTCTCTGATCTTTACCCGTTAGTGGTGCTCCGGGGATCCGGAGCCAGCCATCGGTTTATAAAGCACACTGGATATAGTGAATGGAACCCAAAATGGATCTTCTCTAAAGCAAGCCCCGGCCAGTTTCTCAAATATCTGACCGATCATCCCTCGGGTGATCCCCTGGGGACAAAGGAAGCTCAGGGACCAGGTCCCATCCTTCCCTCTTTCGGGATGAGGAGCCTGAGCCCCAAGCAAGATGGCACAGCGCTGGGTCCCCGCGCTTGACCCAGTCCTTCACCCACCCAGAAGGCGGCTTCTTGTTCTCTCTGATCAAGCAAGTTAATGCCGGGCCTCCTTCCCTCCCAAGTGACTATTTCCTGCCCAACAGACACATTTGAGGAGGTTCCACATGGCTTCTGTCTTCCCACAGGTCTGGCTGCTGAGAGTGCGGCCTGGACAATGCTCCATGCATCTGCCAGTCTTAAGAAAGAACCACAGTTTTCGGAAGAGAATTGTGGTCAGAAAAGTGCCTCGGTTTCAATGGTCCTCTTTACTCAACAGAGCTTCTCTCGTGTCTCCTGGTCACATGCGCTTGCCTTGCTGACCTGAGGGCAGGGTCTCCACAGTGTAGCACGTAATGAGCTACCAGCAACAGTGCTTTTCTAGTGACTGTTTATCCTTGACCTCCCCATTCCCGAGACCCTAAAGAGAAGAACAAATCCAAGTATCTGATTTCCAGAAAACGTTTTCACCATCTGCCATTAGTCTCATCCTGAAATGGAAGAAATCCAACCCTTGCATTAGCTTGCAGAGAATACCCCTGCTTTGACATTACAGATGACGTCAAAGGCTGGCAAACCCAACAGCTTGCAGCAAAACAACCACAGGGTACAACCTTGCAGACCTCCCTGCTTCCTTCTTCTGGTCTCTCATTCATACTCTTAATTAACTCTGTCCACACTGAACTCTACTGTAGGACATGAGTACTGCAGTGCCAGAGACTCATGACTCAGAACTGCTTTCTCCAGTCTTCCAAATCCCTTCCACTAACCTTTAACTATAGACTTGTCAAAGTAGGTTCAATCACTTGTGACCCCTTCATCCTGCAACAACCATAGGGCAGAATATCATATGGGCCTTGGCACCACATAGACTTGGGTTCTAGTCCTGGCTCTGCCACTCTGTGACCTTGGACAAGTAATATATGCTCCAAGCCTCAGTTTCTGTGTGTGTAAAATAGGAATGATAATGCCAACAGGTTTACTGTAAGGATCTACTGAGATCAAAAGGCTTATCAGAGTGCCTGGAAGAAAGTGAGTACAATGAATGTTCTATATTATTATTTTTATTATTTTCCATTTTACATATGAGGAAATTGAAGTTCAAGAGAGGGAAAATGGTTTCTCAAGAGACACACAGATACATGAGGAGTCCAGGAGGCAAACACATCTCCTGATTCTACATTCTGGGCCCTTTTTATTCAACAGCAGAGTTCAGCCTTTAGACTGAATTTGAGAACAAAGGCACCTTATGTAGACTCAGAAAAGATCAAATAGGATAAAGTCACAGCAAGAAGACAGCACAAAGGACTCAGGTAAAGATGGAGATCCTCACTGATTCCTACCATGTCTCCTTATTGATGTAGAGAAACACAAAAGTGCAAAAGAATGTTAAGGGGGAAAAATAAGACAGGGATAGGGACAGAGAAGGAGAGGAGCCTCAGTGTCTGAGGAAGGGAGCCGGAAAATTTAACACCAGATGCATCACAAATTCACTGTCCCCTTCAATGCTCCTCCCTAGGTCAGATGGGCATCCGGGTCTGGCCCCTTTCCGGATGGAGATATGACAGTGACAGAGGCAAAGGATTCAGCTCTGCTGCCAGAAATGGTCGGCCCCAGAGATAACAGAGGCTCCCAAATTCCTGGTGTCTCATCTCTGCCTTGGAACAGTCTCGGGCCAAAACAGACGTGAGAACCTGATGGTGGAGTCTTTGAGCTGGAAGAAAATCCAAGATGTCGCCCAATGTAGCCCAGTCCTTCCAGGCAAAACCACACCAAAACCATCCGGACAGATGCTAATCGCATGAATGGTTTTAAATTACATAATGGGGGATGGGTGGGGAGAAGGGAGCCAAGGATTACCTGAACAGAAACACAGTCCAGAGAAAATAGTGGTGACAACAAAGAATGACTTAAGCACACACAAAGGAAGCCGAGATACAGGTAGGGGCCTGTTTCCCCTACAAGGAGCTGAAGGCAAAGATGCAGCCACAGAGCCTCACAAGCCAGGGAGAGCTTTGGCCTGGGCCCCTCCACTTCTCAGACAGGTTGCTGGTCTCTCCCTACCAGTCCTCCTGTCGATGCTCCTCCAACCTCATCTCCCTCCTTGCTTTCAGTTCTTGGAATGCACTGCACTTACCCTTCTCAGCCTGTGCAACTGCTGTTCCCTGGGCCTGGAGCACCATTCCCTCACCCCACTTCCCACCCCGGATGCTAGCTCCCCAGCTCCCATCCTTCCTGGAGGTCCGAGCTTGGTCCTGGGAAGCCATTTACCATCCCCATCCCAAAAAGGCATGGCCTCCAAGTGCCTGGAAAACTCCCTGTGCCCACCCATCCCGGCCCAGGGCATGTCACTGAGGGCTCCCACTAGGCTGGAGGCTCCCAGCCAGCAGGGACTGTGGTCACTTTTCACAGCTATATCTCCCAGATGGAGCCCCAAAGAGTAGACGCTTCATAAATATTCAGTGGATACAAAAAGACAATGAATGCTAATTTCTCGTAGCGTGGCCCACTGTCTCAATTTCTGAGGCTGAAAATAATGAGAAATTGGTATCAAATGTGCCCTAACAGGTCTCTAAATAATAACAAAACAGATATTTATTAAGTGCTTCTAATGTGCTGTGCCCCATGCAGGGTGCTTTACACTCCCTGACTCAGCTAAGTGTACACAACTCCATAAGCCAGGGGTTGCTGTCATTATCTCTACCTCCAGGACAGAGAAATGAACAGAGTGGTTGAGTAACTTGCCCGAGATCACAGATCCTTGACTTGACTGTGGGCCTGGCTGATCCCAGAGCCCAAGCAGTTGCCAAGGCACCCCAGCCTCTCCCCTTGAAACCCACCTCAGAAAGCCCCTTGTGTGTAACTCTAAACCATGCCTGAGGCGAAGTCAGCCCATCTCCTCTTCTCACATCTCAAGCCCAGATGGGGTCTGAATGACATTTATCTCATCCCCAGTCACAGAGCTGGAGCCCAGCAGAGCCCTGGGAACATGGAACTCCCCGTGGACAGAGAGCAGGAGGAAGTGACCCCTGGCCCGAAGTGGGGCTTGGTCCCCTGGGTCTGATGGTGCCTTCTGGCCCCTGCTGCCACACGTCTTGTGTCGGTAAAGCAGAAGTCTCAGAGACAGGGAGGGAAGCCAGTAGCAAGCAGTCTGTCATCACAAGTTAGGTGTTCTCCTGTCCGAGGACAACAGGAACTAGCCAAGGCTGCCTCCTCCACGCAGTCTTCCTTGATTTCTTGATTCCACTTTTGTGAACAGGTGTTGCTTGAGCCCCCGGATCCCTCTGCTGGTACCTGTACTATGTACTGTGGTCCTGCCCTAACCTTTTGTGTACCTTGTGACCCAGCTACAAGCAGCTTTTAATTGCTCGCTTTACCTCATCTGTAAAATGTGGCTGTTAATATCACCTACTCTTGGGGCTGTTGGAAGGAGTGTGTGTGTATATACTCATATAGATTACTATAGATAATGTGATTACATAGATGACTATATAGATGTATGTGTGAGTGTGTAAATGCTTGGAACAACGCTTGGCATATAGTAAGTGTTTAATAAACATCATCTGTTCTTATTAATGTCAATATGATTATGGATATAGGCCAGGGAGAGGCATCCTTTGCAATGACAGAGGAAAATGCCTTTTATGAATCAAGCTGAGATTCCCAAACGCTGGTCTGTGAAACAGCCTCCAGAGGACTTCCCTGGGGCATTTGTTAGAGACAGAGTCCCAGGTCTTGCTCCTGGACCTACTGACTTTGAGTCTCGGAGGTGGAGCCCAGGAATGTATATTTTTACAACCTGTCCAGATGATGACAATGGTCAGCCAGGTTTGGGACCCACTGGGCTAGACCAGCTGTTTCTCGAGCAAGTGGAGGAGTGGGCTCTCCTGGAATTCCAAAGTGGGGAGGGGTCTCTCCCTCATCAGTATTTTGAGCTTTACTCCAGAAGAACTCCCAGTAGACCTCCTGACCATGTGAACCCTGAGTACACTTAGTCTTGTTTCACACCCACTAAACGTCATTGAGCGGTTTGTTTTCCATTCCCTGTGCAAATAAAGGTTTGCTACCAGTGTGACTTGTGTACACTGGATAGAGGGGGCCATGTCTGATCTACCAGAAAGGTGCCTTGGAGCAGTTAACTCTCTCTTCACAGCTAAGAAGCTGAGACCCAGAGAAGATATGTGATTTGTCCAAGGTCGCACAGCAAGCAACCAGAGTGCAGACTATAGTCAAGTCTCTGGTCTCTTAGCCACCACCATTTCCTTGGTGACAGGCCCCTCTTCCAATCCCACAGGACCACTCATGTGTATATGCCAATTAGTAGGGTATGAGTTACAAAGTTCTATCTATTGAATACTCTATGTACCAGGCATAGTGCTAACTGCTTCACATACATTCTTTCATTTAAGCCCCGTGAACAGTTCATTGTGGGCATTTTATCCTCATTTCACCTGAGTCTCAGCCAGGTAAAGTGACCACTCAAAGCTACACAGCGGAAACGAGCTGGGATTGCAACCCAGGCAAGTCTGATTCCAGAGCCAGGATTCTTGGCTGTGATGCCAGTCACGGAGCTAATGTCTCTCACCTCAAACCCCGCCTTCTCTATCTACTCTGTGATGCGGGTGGGGACTTAGCACACTGCGTCTTCTCTGCCAGCTGGCTCTGCCATGAAGGGGATAAAGGGAGACTGCAAGGCTAGAGGAGGAAGGAGGGACCTCTCCTCCCTGCTCGCTTCCTGCTCCTTCACAGCCCCACTCAGAGACACCAGAACCAGCCTGATTGCACCTCTTCCTTAAGAGTTTGGTCCTGGGCCCACGAGGCCCCTCATCTGGTCTCAGAAACACCAACCCCAGCTGAGCTGCACCTGGTCCTCAGAGGTCTGTGTTTCCTCTCCACGGAATTGCTCCTCTAAATTCCTGTCTTCATAATTCCACCTTCCTCCTTTTGCTCTCCCATCCCTTCTGCAATACCTCAGTGTTCTATTTTGACCTTTTCAGTTTCTTAGTTAACAACTTTATACCTGGTTAACAATTCTTTATATTAAACCCTGTCTGTTTAAATAAGTGATGTGGTTTCTGTCTCCTGACTGGACTTGACTGAACCAGGAGTGGTCCCAGGAAACAGATCCCCAAAGATGGAATTTGGAAATTGGTTTTGCTCCTGTGAGGGCATCCTAGCAATGTCCTTTCACCCCGGCAGCAGCAATTCCTTCTTGCAGCAGAAGCTGAATCCATTTTGCAGTTTTTCCAGCAGTTGCGGAACCGCTTCATTGCCCCCACCTCACCCTCAGATTCCAACACTAGCCAGCCAGTGCCCACCCCCACCCCCAGAGGTCTGGGCCCCAGTCCCATGGGGCCTACGAGCCCAGAGACACCAGCACCAGCCAGAGTGCTCTTGATGGACACAGTCGTCATATTACACTGCATAGTGTAAGTTACTGTAGAGGCTGCAAGAAACAAAAGGACTTGTGTCTATGGGCAGAGGGTATTATCCCAAGGCATCAGTTTGACCTAAGCAGGACTGTCCAGAGAGAGAGAGAGAGAGACTGCTCTCTTGGGCAGAGAACTAAGCCCAGTGGGGTGGACCAGGCCTGCTGTGTGACCAGCACTGCCCATCAAAACTGCCTGGGATGGGAACTCCCTCACGGTCCAGTGGTTAGGGCTCCGCGCTTCAGGGGGCACAGGTTTGATCCCTGGTCGGGGAAATAAGATCCTGCAGGCCATGCGGGGCCACATCCCTGAAAAAAAAAAAAAAAAAGAAAAAACATGCCTGGGATTTCACCAAAGAAGATAAACAAACAGCAGATCAGCACATGAAAAGATCTTCAACATCATTAACCATCAGGGAAACGCAACTTACAAACCACAATGAGATACCACTACACACCTATCAGAATGGCCAAAATTTTAAAAAGTGACAACACCAAAGGCTGATGAGGATGCCGAGGAACTGGATCCCTCATACATTGCTGGTAAGAATGTAAAATGGTACAGCTGCTGTGGAAAACAGTTTGGCGGCTTCTTTAAGAACTGAACATGCAATTATCATATGACCCAGCAACTGCACTCCTGGGCATTTATCCCAGAGAAGTGAAAACTTATACTCACACACAAAAGAGCTGTACCTGAATGTCTATAGCATTTTTACTTGTAACAGCCAAAAACTGGAAACAATCCAGATGTCCTTTAATGGGTAAACAGTTAAACAAACTTCAGTATATTCATACCAGGGAATACTACACACCAGTAAAAAGGAAATATTGATACACAATAGTATACACAACGATTGATACAACAGAATTATTGATACACACGACAACCTGGATCAATCTCCAGAGAATTATGCTGAGCGAAACAAATCAATCTCAAAAGGTTAAATATTGCATGATTCCATGTATGTAATACTCTTGAAACCACAAAGCTATAGACATGGAGAACAGATTTGTGGTTTAGAGGAGTTAAGGAGGGGGCGGGGAGAGGAGGGAAGTGAGTGAGGCTAGAAAAGAGCAGCATGATGTAGCCTTGTGGGGACAGAAATGTTCTGTATCTTAACTGTGTTAATGTCAATATCTGGGTTGTGACTACAGGCACACTTCAGAGAGATTGCGGGTTGGGTTCCAGAGCACCGCAATAAAGCAAATATCGCACTAAGGCGAGTCACACGAATGTTCTTGTTTCCCAGTGCATATAAAAGTGATATTTACACTATACTGTACTCTATTAAGTATACAATAACACTGTGTCTAAAACAACAAAGTACATACCTTAATTTTAAAATAACTTATTGCTAAAAAATGTTACCCATCATCTGACAATGCAGGGTTGCCACAAGCCTTTGATTTATAAAAACCAAAATATCTGCAAAGCGCAATAAAGTAAAGAGCACTAAAGCGAGTTCTGCCTGTACAGTTTTACAAGATGTTACCTTTGGGGAAAACTGGGTGAAGGGTACAGTGGCTCTGTCTTATTTCTTGCAAATGCATGTGAATCTACAGCTCAAAATTAAAAGTTTAACTTAGAAAACAAAAACCACCTGAGACCCCTTTTCAGAGCCCCCATCTGAGCTGGAAGACTGGTTCACATGTGTTTTTTGAGAGTCTCCCCAAGAGTTGAAAACCACACAATTAAATGATTGCTTTCATCTAAAAATGTAACATTTTTATGTGAAAATATATCATAATCCAAACATCTTATGAAGTCAGGCTGGCACTACACCCTCCAACACCACCCCCCTCCCCCAGCCCTGGTCTCCCCAGCAGAAAGGGAGAGAAAGCCCTGAAAGACGGAATCAGGACGCAAGGGAGGGTGACCGGGGAGGGGGCAGCTCTCTCTTTCATGGTCCAAGGACTCCCAACCATAAGACTCTCAATGAAGCAGAGCTAATAGCCACAGTGGCTGAGGGCGGGATTAGAACCCACCTTTCTGGCTCTGCTCCCCGCAGCTCAGCGAGCTCTGGGCGGCTCCCCCTGAATGTGTCAGAACAGTTAGAAATGGTTCCAATTATAACCAGGAAGTTTTTAAGCCTGTGGCTGGAAAGGAATGCCGATTCATGTAATAGCCATTACCGCGCACAATACCCCCCCACCAAGTGTTCTCGGCGCAGTTTTTGAGGGTGACAAATGGTGTCCCCATTGGCACAGATAGGAGCCTTTATCACAAAGGGGAGAAACCCCCAGTCTCTGGAGAAGAACAATAGTGGGAAAGGTCTTGTGGACGACAGCACTCCGTGTCCCTGGATGTAACTGGATACCTGGCCGGGGAGAGGGGGCAGTCCTTCCCGCTTCATAATTAGACAGCTAATTATCCTCTTCTCCATATGCTAATGAATCACCAAAGACTCTTTCAGGGAGAAGCGTAATCAGAGAGGTTTCGCTGTCTGGGGCCCCACAGCCTCCCTCCTCCTTTCTCCCTGGCTCCCACCGGGGTCTCCTCTGCCACCCCCAGCAGAGAGCCAGCCATGAGCTTGCGATCCGGAGCCGCTGAGCCTCACAGCTAACATGCAGCGCAGGGGGTTGAGCTGGGCCGCGAGCTCTCGGGGGTACGGCTTCAGATGCTATTATTTCCTTCTTCCTGGGGTGTCCAGCAGCTCCTTCAAGTGCCAGCGATGGTGTTACAAATCACTGCAGGAGGCCTGGAAATAGGCATCTTCAACCACCGTTTCCTAGCTGTCTGACTCTCAGCAAGTCACTTCACCTCTCTGCACCTTCCAGAGTTTCTATCTCCAAGGAACCTTCTTCAGAGAGCTGTGGGGGTGGGGTGGGTGCCTGCCACCCAGAGCCCAGGAAACAGTGTGTGCTCCGTGAACGGTGATGGCCACAGAAGAGAGGGAAAGGCTCTACTTCCAACCTCCCAGACTCCACAAGCCCCTTGGTAGGTCCTCTGTGCAGTCCAGCTTTTCCCAGCTTGGACCGCAAAAGGTCTGAAACATCCAACAGCCGTTCAAGATTGTGTTCTTGAAGAATATCTAAGGATATGGGGAAAGGCTCCTAAAGACTCCTGAATGATAAGCACAGAGTAGCAAATATATAGGCACCAGGATGACAGTAATGTCACAGGTAGAAAAAAGACTGTAATGAAATCCACCAAAATATTAACAATGGCTTTCCTGGGGTGTGGGGGCACTGCAGGAGATGGTCTTTTCATCATTATATGTCTAACATTTATGAAATTTCTAACATGAACACTTAAAACTCATAGAAATACTGTTTTTTTTTGTTGTGTTTTGTTTTGTTTTTTTGCGGTATGCGGGCCTCACACTGCTGTGGCCTCTCCCGTTGCGGAGCACAGGCTCCGGACATGCAGGCTCAGCGGCCATGGTTCACGGGCCCAGCCGCTCCGCGGCATGTGGGATCTTCCCGGACCGGGGCACAAACCCGTGTCCCCTGCATCGGCAGGTGGACTCTCAACCACTGCACCACCAGGGAAGCCCAGAAATACTGTTTTATGTTTATATGCTATATACAATGATTTTACATTATATACAATATAGAAAAGCTACCACTTAAAAAAAATAAAAACCTTTCAATAGAATTGTTGAGGGCGGAGATTGGTTCAAGATGGCAGAGTAGAAGGACGTGCATTCACTCCCTCTTGCAAGAGCACCAGAATCACAACTAACTGCTGAACAATCATCGACAGGAAGACACTGGAACTCACCAAAAAAGATACGCCACATCCAAAGGCAAAGCGGAAGCCACAATGAGACGGTAGGAGGGGCGCAATCACAATAAAATCAAATTTCATAACTGCTGGGTGGGTGACTCACACACTGGAGAACACTTATACCACAGAAGTCCACCTACTGGAGTGTAGGTTCTGAGCCCCACGTCAGACTTCCCAACCTGGGGGTCCAGCAACAGTAGGAGGAATTCCTAGAGAATCCGACTTTGAAGGCTAGTGGGATTTGATTGCAAGACTTCGACAGGACTGGGGGAAACAGAGACTCCACTCTTGGAGGGCACACACAAAGTAGTGTGCTCATCGGGACCCGGGGGAAGGAGCAGTGACCCCACAGGAGACTGAACCAGACCTACGTGCTAGTGTTGGAGGGTCTCCTGCAGAGGCGGGGGGTGGCTGTGGCTCACTGTGGGGACAAGGACACTGGCAGAAGAAGTTCTGGGAAGTACTCTTTGGTGTGAGCCCTCCCAGAGTCCTCCATTAGCCCCACCAAAAAGCCGGGTAGGCTCCAGTGTTGGGTCGCCTCAGGCCAAACAATCAACAGGGAGGGAACCCAGCCCCACCCATCAGCAGACAAGTGGATTAAAGTTTTACTGACCTCTGCCCACCAGAGAAACAGCCAGCTCTACTCACCTCCAGTCCCTCCCATCAGGAAACTTTCACTAGCCTCTTAGTTAGCCTCATCCACCAGAGAGCAGACAGCAGAAGCAAGAAGAACTACAATCCTGCAGCCTGTGGAACAAAAACCACATTCACAGAAAAATAGACAAGATGAAAAGGCAGAGGGCTATGCACCAGATGAAGGAACAAGATAAAAGCCCAGAGAAACAACTAAATGAAGTGGAGATAGGCAACCTTCCAGAAAAAGAATCCCGAATAATGATAGTGAAGATGATGGAGGACCTCGGAAAAAGAATGGAGGCAAGGATCGAGAAGATGCAAGAAATGTTTAACAAAGACCTAGAAGAATTAAAGAACAAACACCTAGAAGAATTAAAGAACAAACAAACAGAGATGAACAATACAATAACTGAAATGAAAAATACACTAGAAGGAATCAGTAGCAGAATAACTGAGGCAGAAAAACAGATAAGTGACCTGGAAGACAGAATGGTGGAATTCACTGCTGTGTAACAGAATAAAGAAAAAAGAATAAAAAGAAATGAAGACAGCCTAAGAGACCTCTGGGACAACATTAAATGCAACAACATTCTCATTATAGGGGTCCCAGAAGGAGAAGAGAGAAATAAAGGACCTGAGAAAATACGTGAAGAGATTATAGTCGAAAACTTCCCTAACATGGGAAGGGAAATAGCCACCTAAGTCCAGGAAGCACAGAGAGTCCCAGGCAGGATAAACCCAAGGAGAAACATGCCGAGACACATAGTAATCAAATTGACAAAAATTAAAGACGAAGAAAAATTATTGAAAGCAGCAAGGGAAAAACGACAAATAACATACAAAGGAACTCCCATAAGGTTAACAGCTGATTTCTCAGCAGAAACTCTATAAGCCAGAAGGGAGTGGCATGATATATTTAAAGTGATGAAAGGGAAGAACGTACAACCAAGATTACTCTACCCGGCAAGGATCTCATTCAGATTCGATGGAGAAATCAAAAGCTTTATAGACAAGCAAAAGCTGAGAGAATTCAGCACCACCAAACCAGCTCTACAACAAATGCTAAAGGAATTTCTCTAAGTGGGAGACACAAGAGAAGAAAAGGACCTACAAAAACAAACCCATAACAATTAAGAAAATGGTAATAGGAACATACATATCAATAATTACCTTAAACATGAATGGATTAAATGCTCCAACCAAAAGACCCAGGCTCGCTGAATGGATACAAAAACAAGACCCATATATATGCTGTCTACAAGAGACCCACTTCAGACCTAGGGACACATACAGACTGAAAGTGAGGGGATGGAAAAAGATATTCCATGCAAATGGAAATCAAAAGAAAGCTGGAGTAGCAATACTCATATAAGATAAAATAGACTTTAAAATAAAGAATGTTACAAGAGACAAGGAAGGACACTACATAATGATAAAGGGATCAATCCAAGAAGAAGATATAACAATTATAAATATATATGCATCCAACATAGGAGCACCTCAATACATGAGGCAACTGCTATCATCTAAAAAAGAGGAAATCGACAGTAACACAATAATAGTGGGGAACTTTAACACCTCACTTACACCAGTGGACAGATCATCCAAACAGAAAATTAATAAGGAAACACAAGCTTTAAATGACACAATAAACCAGATAGACTTAATTGATATTTATAGGACATTCCATCCAAAAACAGCAGATTATACTTTCTTCTCAAATGCACATGGAACATTCTCCAGGATAGATCACATCATGGGTCACAAATCAAGCCTCGGTAAATTTAAGAAAATTGAAATCATATCAAGCATCTTATCTGACCACAACACTATGAGATTAGAAATCAATTACAGGGGAAAAAAAACATTAAAAATACAAGCACATGGAAGCTAAACAATACGTTACTAAATAACCAAGAGATCACTGAAGAAATCAGAGAGGAAATCAAAAAATACCTAGAGACAAATTACAACGAAAACACAATTATCCAAAACCTATGGGATGCAACAAAAGCAGTTCTAAAAGGGAAGTTTATAGCAATACAAGCCTACCTCAAGAAACAAGAAAAATCTCAAATAAGCAATATAACTTTACACCTAAAGGAACTAGAGAAAGAAGAACAAACAAAACCCAAAGTTAGCATAAGGAAAGAAATCATACAGATCAGAGCAGAAATAAATGAAATAGAAACAAAGAAAACAATAACAAAGATCAATAAAACTAAAAGCTGGGGCTTCCCTGGTGGCGCAGTGGTTGAGAGTCCGCCTGCCGATGCAGGGGATGCGGGTTCGTGGCCCGGTCCGGGAAGATCCCACATGCTGCGGAGCAGCTGGGCCCGTGAGCCATGCCCGCTGAGCCTGCGCGTCCAGAGCCTGTGCTCCACAACGGGAGAGGCCACAACAGTGAGAGGCCCACGTACACAAAAAAAAAAAAAAAAAAAAAACTAAAAGCTGGTTCTTTGAGAAGATAAACAAAATTGATAAACCATTAGCCAGACTCATCAAGAAAAAGAGGGAGAGGACTCAAGTCAATAAAATTAGAAATGAAAAAGGAGAAGTTACAACAGACACCGCAGAAATACAAAGCATCCTAAGAGACTACTATGAGCAACTCTATGCCAATAAAATGGATAATCTGGAAGAAATGGACAAATTCTTAGAAAGGTATAACCTTCCAAGACTGAATCAGGAAGAAATAGAAAATATGAACAGACCAATCACAAGTAATGAAATTGAAACTGTGATTAAAAATCTACCAACAAACAAAAACCCAGGACCGATGGCTCCACAGGTGAATTCTATCAAACATTTAGAGAAGAGCTAACACCCATCCTTCTCAAACTCTTCAAAAAATTGCAGAGGAAGGAACACTCCCAAACTCATTCTATGAGGCCACCATCACCCTGATACCAAAACCAGACAAAGATACTACAAAAAAAGAAAATTACAGACTGATATCCCTGATGAATATACATGCAAAAATCCTCAACAAAATACTAGCAAACAGAATCCAACAACACATTAAAAGGGTCATACACCATGATCAAGTGGGATTTATCCCAGGGATGCAAGGATTCTTCAATATATGCAAATCATTCAATGTGATATACCATATTAACAAACTGAAGAAGAAAAACCATATGATCATCTCAATAGATGCATAAAAAGCTTTTGACAAAATTCAACACCCATTTACGATAAAAACTCTCCAGAAAGTGGGCATAGAGGGAGCCTACCTCAACATAATAAAGGCCATATATGACCAACCCACAGCAAACATCCTTCTCAATGGTGAAAAACTGAAAGCATTTCTTCTAAGATCAGGAACAAGACAAGGATGTCCACTCTCGCCACTATTAGTCAACATAGTTTTGGAAGTCCTAGCCACGGCAATCAGAGAAGATAAAGAAATAAAAGGAATACAAATTGGAAAAGAAGAAGTAAAAGTGTCACTGTTTGCAGATAACATGAAACTATACATAGAGAATCCTAAAGATGCCACCAGAAAACTGCTAGAGCTAATCAATGAATTTGGTAAAGTTGCAGGATATAAAAGTAATGCACAGAAATCTCTGGCATTCCTATGCACTAATGATGAAAAATCTGAAAGTGAAATTAAGGAAACACTCCCATTTACCACTGCAACAAAAAGAATAAAATACCCAGGGATAAATCTACCTAGGGAGACAAAAGACCTGTATGTAGAAAATTATAAGACACTGATGAAAGAAATCAAAGATGATACAAACAGATGGAGAGATATACCATGTCTTGTATTGGAAGAATCAATATTGTGAAAATGACTATACTACCCAAAGCAATCTACAGATTTAATGCAATTCTTATCAAATTATCAATGACATTTTTTACAGAACTAGAACAAAAAACCTTAAAATTTGTATGGAGACACCAAAGACCCTGAATAGCCAAAGCAGTCTTGAGGAAAAAAAACGGAGCTGGAGGAATCAGACTCCCTGACTTCAGACTATACTACAAAGCTACAGTAATCAAGACAATATGGTACTGGCACAGAAACAGAAATATAGATCAATGGAACAAGATAGAAAGCCCAGATATAAACCCACGCACCTATGGTCAACTAATCTATGACAAAGGAGGCAAGGATATACAATGGAGGAAAGACAATAAGTGGTGCTGGGAAAACTGGACAGCTACATGTAAAAGAATGAAATTAGAACACTCCCTAACACCATACACAAAAATAAACTCAAAATGGATTCAAGACCTAAATGTAAGACTGGACACTATAAAACTCTTAGAGGAAAACATAGGCTGAACACTCTTTGACATAAATCACAGCAAGATCTTTTTTGATCCACCTCCTAGAGTAAAGCAAATAAAAACAAATATAAACAAATGGGACCTAATGAAACATAAAAGCTTTTGCAAAGCAAAGGAAACTACAGACAAGATGAAAAGACAATTCTAAGAATACAGGAAAATATTTGCAAATGAATCGACGTACAGAAGATTAATCTCCAAAATATATAAACAGCTCATGCAGCTCAATATTTTAAAAACAGACAATCAAATCCAAAAATGGGCAGAAGACCTAAATAGACATTTCTCCAAAGAAGACATACAGATGGCCAAGAAGCACATGAAAACCTGCTCAACAGCACTAATTATTAGAGAAATGGAAATCAAAACTACAGTGAGGTATCACCTCACACCAGTTAGAATGGGCATCATCAGAAAATCTACAAACAAATGCTGGAGGGGGTGTGGAGAAAAGGGAACCCTCTTGCGCTGTTGGTTGGAATGTAAAGTGATACAGCCACTATGGAGAACAGTATGGAGGTTCCTTCAAAAACTAAAAATAGAATTACCATATGACCCAGCAATCCCACTCCTGGGCATATACCCAGAGAAAACCATAATTCAAAAAGACACATGCACCCCAATGTTCATTTCAGCACTATGTACAATAGCCAGGTCATGGAAGCAACCTAAATACCCATCGACAGGCAAATTGATACAGAAGATATGCTACATATATACAGTGGAATATTATTCAGCCATAAAAAGGAATGAAATTGGGTCATTTGTAGAGATGTGGATGGATCTAGAGACTGTCATACAGAGTGAAGTAAGTCAGAAAGAGAAAATCAAATATCGTATATTAACACATATATGTGGAACCTAGAAAAATGATACAGATGAACTGGTTTGCAGGGCAGAAATAGGGACACAGATGTAGAGAACAAACGTATGGCCACCAAGAGGGGGAAAACGGCGCGGGGGGTGGGGGTGGGGGTGGAGTGATGAATTGGGAGATTGGGATTGATATATATACACTAATATGTATAAAATGGATAACTAATAAGAACCTGCAGTATAAAATAATAAAATAAAATTCAAAAAAAAAAAAAGAATTGTTGAGAGCAAAAGAGCTGATTTCCTTTCATTGTGCATTCAGCTAACATTACTCTGGATGCTGCAGGGGGTACAGGGGTGTGGAAGACCCAGGCCCAACCCTCAGGAAGCTTGACAGTCTAACAAACAAGGAAACTCAGGTGTTATTGAAGAAGTCCAGGCAGCAGGGAGATCAAGGAGGGCCACTTAGAAGAGATGCCATCCAGACAGGTTTGGGAAGGATGGAATTGTAGGGTTGAGACACATGGTTATATTTCACCCCACTGTACCCATACCTGGGACATCAGCTGGGGGGTGATGTCCCAGGTGTGGGTACAGGGGGGTGAAAAATAGGTCTCCTGTCCCCTTAATTTTCTACACCTGCACCTCCCTGGACACAGCACAGAAAATGATCCCTCTCTGAGCATCTCACAGAATCATAGGACCATAGTCTGTTGGATATGGAAGAGTCCCTTAGAGATGATGGAGTCAAATATCCTTATTGTAGGTACAAGGATATTGAAGCCCAGTGAGGGAAGAGTCTTGCCCCAAAGGCCTCTTAATTTTCCATACAGGGAACCAGCTAGACTCACATCCAAGGACAGACTTGGCTTCTGAAACCACTGCTATGCAGGGTGCATTTTCCAGAAGTAAGTGACAATAGCAGCACCACAACCCCAAGATCCTACTCTGAATGCTACTAATTTCATCTTCCTAGTTGTTTTCCACATCCAACAGCACTGTGTGATACAAATGGCTTCGGAAGTCCTGAACATGAGCCTTCATCTCCTCAGTCCTGTTCCTTGGAACACTAAGCTCTGATCACGGATTAGCCTGACCTATTACCCAAATTCATCCTAAGAAAGCTAACAGTGGCTTCTACCTGCATATCCCTCCACACATGTAAGAAAGAAAGTGCCCTCTCTTCCGGGCATACCCAACAGTGCCCTCTTTTGGCATAACAAGGAGCATAATGTTAAGGACAAAGGCTTTGCAGCCAGGCAGACCTGGGCTCAAGTCCCTGATCCACCTCTTAATAGCTGTCTGACCTTGGGTAACTTACATAATTTTTCTGTGCCTTCTTTTTCTTATCAAGAAAATGGTTATATATAACCTGCAGGGTGGTTATGAGGATTAAAGTAAATAATGTACATAAAGTGCTTAGCACAGTACTGTAAATTCAAGTCACTGGACTGTGAGCCTCATGAAAGCAGACAGGGGTTGAGTCTGCCCTGTCCACCTGAATCCCCAGGACCTAACTAAAAGCCTGGCATTTAACAGAGGCTTTAAAAAGTGATTAGTGAATGAATGAATAAACATGCTAGCCCACATTAAAGATTCAATGCTGTGATTATTACATCTGACCATGTCCTCTACTTGTATGTCCAAAAACAGTAACATATTAGGAAGAGAAAACCAACCAGAAGCTGATTTCACAGGTTTTCACTAAAAAAAATTGCTAGCAGGGGAAGTGAGGGTCTTGTGTTTCCAGCAGGATGCTGCATTAAACACTCTTTAGACCCTCCAACCAAAATCAACCAAACATGCCAGCTAGGAAAAAAAAAAAAAGCTTTAATTGCACCAATTAAGTCTCCAAAAGGTAATGCTTATCAGAACCAAAAACTAACTGAACAGTAGAACTCAGAGAGGTTAATGTTGTTCCAAAGCTACATGGGGTACAGACTGGGGACAAAACCCAGAGCCCACCCAAGGTGAGGACTCTAAGAGAAAAGCCCCTCAGCATAAAGCCCCAAAAGTTACACATTGGTATCAAGGTGAACTAGACCAAAACCACTCTACCCTCTACTCCCTGGGGACTACAGGCAAATTGCTTGTACTGAACACTGGCAATGAGTAGAAGAGGGGGGAAAACAATCTCTCTCAGAATTAGTAACTACAAGCCAACACCAATAAGAGGATTTGCAGCATGAATTCACTCTATTTGGGTGGTCCAAAAAATACCAAGCCAAGAATTTAGTTTAAAATGGTCTCAAGCCAGTAATGACCACAGGCTCCTGGCAGAAGTCAATGCACATCCCCTGTAGGAACCGACCTCCATCACTGTCCCAAAAATTACCCAAAGGTAAAATTCTGATATATGAGCTCGTGGTTGCAATCACAAAACACACAAGGAAACCAAGCATCCTGAACAAGACTCAGCAGAAACAACAAGTAGTAGACTCAGACCCACAAAGACCTCAAACACTGGAATTATCAGACATAGAAGTTAAAATAATTTTAACATATTTCAAGACATTTTTTAAAGGCCATTTGAAAATACAAGTAAAGAGTGTCTATAAAAATGACTACATAGATTTATTGATTTATTTATTTTTGGCCACGTTGGGTCTTCGTTGCTGTGTGTGACTTTCTCTAGTTGTGGCGAGTGGGGGCTACTCTTCATTGCAGTGCATGGCCTTCCCATTGCAGTGGCTTCTCTTGTTGCGGAGCATGAGCTCTAGGTATGTGGGCTTCAGTAGCTGTGGCTCACAGGCTCTAGAGCGCAGTCTCAGTAGTTGTGGCACATAGGCTTAGTTGCTCTGTGGCATGTGGGATCTTCCTGGACCAGGGATTGAACCCATGTCCCCCGCATTGGCAGGAGGATTCTCAACCACTGTGCCACCAAAGAAGTCCCAACTTCATAGATTTAAAAAAGAACTTCTAGAAATGAAAAATATAATGACTGAAATTTAAAACTCAGTAATTGTCTTTAACAGTGAATTAAAACCAGCTGAAGAAGAATAAAACAGAAATTATAGAGGTGGAAAATATCAAAGAGAGATTAAGATACATTGAGAATAGTATGACAAGTTGTAACATATACCTAATCATGGTTACAGAACGAAGGCGGAGAAAGAATATGGCAGAGGCAATATTTGAAGAGATAATGGCCATTGAATCAATCATTATCTCTGAGAAGTTTCTATAAATAATGAAGATAAATAGCCACAGATTTAAGAATCTAAAAAAGCCCAAGCAGGGTAAATAAAGGAATTAACACCTAATAGTGTTACCAGATTTAGAAAGTAAAAATACAAGACTCCTAGTTAAGTTTGAATTTCAGATCAACAATGAATTTATTTTTAGTATAAGCATGTCCCATGCAATATTTGGAACATACTTATACTAAAAATGTACTTGTTGAGACTTCCCTGGTGGTCCAGTGGGTGAGACAGCGAGCTCCCAATGCAGGGGGCCCGGGTTTGATTCCTGGTCTGGGAACTAGATCCCACACGCAGGCCACAACTAAAGATCCTGCGTGCCACAACAAAGATCCCTCATGCTTCAACTAAGACCCAGAGCAGCCAAAATAAATAAATAAATAAATAAATTTTTTTAATATACTTGTTTTTTATCTGAAATTTTAATTTAACCGGGCATCCTATATTTTTTTTCTGGCAACTCTAACACCTAAACACATTAAAATGAAACTGCAAAACACCAAAGAAAAAGAGAAGTTCAAAAAAGCAGCCAAATGGCCTCTAAGTTGATGACAGATGGCCTCTTAAGTCGATGACAGTTAGACTGACAGCTGACTTCTCAACCGCAACAAGAGATGCCAAAATTCAGTGGAGTAATGTCTTCAATGTACTCAAAAAACATAGCTAGAATTTTACGTCTAGAGAAAATACCTTTAAAAATGAGACTAAAATAAAGACATTTTTAAACAAATAAAAACTAAACAGGTTTGCCGTAAACAGATCCTCATTTTTTTTTAGTGATAAAGGATTTCTTCAGTCAGGAGAAAAGTAATACCAGATGGAAGCTTAGAGAAGCAAGAAGGAATGGAAAGCAAGGAAGATGGTGAGTGAATATGTGGGTATTTCTAAGCAACACAGATTGACCAAACCATTAATACCATGCAAGATTTAAAAACTAAAGTAAAATTAAAATATGTAACAACAGTGGAATTGAAGAGTGGTGGTGGGGACTTCCCTGGTGGTGCAGTGGTTAAAAGTCTGCCTACCAATGCAGGGGACATGGGTTCGATCCCTGGTCCGGGGGGATCCCACATTCCTCGGAGCAACTAAGCCTGTGCGCCACAACTACTGAGCCTGCGCTCTAGAGCCCCCAAGCCACAACTACTTAGCCTGCGAGCCACAACTACTGAGCCTGTGTGCCACAACTACTGAAGCTCCATACACCACAACTACTGAAGCCCTGTGCGCCTAGAACCCATGCTCGCCAACAAGAGAAGCCACCACAAAGAGTAGCAAAGAGTAGCCTCTGCTCTCCACAACTAGAGAAAGCCTGTGCACAGCAGTGAAGACACAACACAGCCAAAAATAAATAAAATTTAAAAAAATAAAAAGAAGAGCGGTGGTGGAGTTTTAGCTTGCATTTGGGTGAAAAGAATAATGGTAGTTAATTTTAGTATTTGATTATGTAAATGGTATGTTGATATTTCTAGAGTAATGACTAAAAGAATAGCAATAAAGTACATAACTTCCAAACAGGCGATTAGGATGGAATGCAAAAAAAAAAAAAAAATCCCCCCAAAATGGTTAGAAAATACAGGGGGGAAAAACAGAAAAGGCAAAAAATAGTTTAAAAAAAAAAGTTTTTTAAATAAATCATTGATTACCTAAAATCCCAATTATCAGGGTGGATTTTTTAAAAATCCAAGTAAGTATCATTTATGAAAGTGAAAACTAAAACATAAGTACCCAAGAGGGTTAAAAGTGAAAGAATGAAAAAAGATATCCTAGGTGAACACTAATTAAATGAGAAAGATAAGGTAGCTATATTAACATCAGAAAAATAGACTTTACTGAAAAATGTATTATTGGGAATAGTGTCACAAACTAATGACAAAAGGTCCAATTCACCAAGAAGATACAACAATTCTAAACCTGTATGCAACTAATAACATTAAAAATTTTAAGGAAAAATTGACTGAGCTACAGGAGAAATTGAAAAATCCACCATATATAAGAGATTTTAACATACTTTTCTCAGTAATAGACAACACAGAGAAAAAAAAAATCAGTAAGCATATAGAAAAACTTGACTGAGACAACTAATAAGCTTGATCTTATGGACATATATAGAACATTGCACTCAGTATACTTTCAAGAGTACACGAATCAATTTTCATGAATATTTCAAAGGCTGGGTGTCATACAGATAACATTCTCTAAGCACAATGCAAATAAGTTAGAAAATCAATAACAAACACATAATGGAGGAGCCCCATATACCTCCAAATTTTAAAACATTACTAAATGACTCATGGATCAAAAAAAAAGAACTCACAATGGAAATTAGAATATATTTAGAATTGAATGATAATGAAAATATTTCATACCAAAAGTTGTGGGATGCAGCTATAGCAATACCAAGAAGCAGATCTGTAGCCTTTAAAGGTTATATTACAAAGAATGAAGGATGAAAACTGAGTTGAATATTCTATTTAAATAACATCAAAGACAGTAGAATGAAGGAAACAATACAGAGTAGAAATTAATGAAATAGAGAACATACATTTTAGAAGATCAATAAACCCCAAAGTTGATTATTTGAAAAGACCAATAAACCTGAATCTAATCATTAACAAACAAACAAACAAATCCAAATTTAAGAGTGTATTAGTTTTCTACTGCTGCTCTAACAAATCAACACAAACTTAGTGGCTTAAAACAACACAAATTTATTATTTTACAATTCTGTAAGTCAGTATTCTGATATGGGTCTCAAAAGGCTAAAATCAAGTTGTCAGCAGGGCTGCATTCCTTTCTGGAGGCTCTACAGAAGGGTCCATTTTCTTGCTCATTCAGGTTGTTGGCAGAATTAGTTCCCTGTGGTTGCAAGACTGAGATCCCTGTTTCCTTGCTAGCTGTCAGCTTCCATTTCCAGCTTAGGACCATTTCCTGCATTTTTTGGCTCATATCTCTGTCTTCCTGCAAAGCCAGCAATAGCAGGTTGAGTCACTCTCATGCTTTGAATCTCTCCTTTTTCTTCTTTCATCTCATCTCTCTCTGACTCAGTCAATAAACGTTTTCTACTTTTAAGGATTTATATTCCAGAATAATGAAAAAGAAGGAACACTTCCTAACTCATTTCATTATGCATAACCTTGACTCTAAAATCCATTAAGGTCAGTATGAGAAATAAAAATTACATGCCAATGTCACTCATAAACATAGATGAAAAATCCTAAATAAAATACTAGCAAACCAGGGACTTCCCTGGTGGTCCAGTGGGTAAGAATCCATGCTCCCAATGCAGCGGGCCCAGGTTCGATCCCTGGTTGGGAACTAGATCTCTAATGCATGCCACAACTAAGACCTGGTGCGGCCAAAATAAATAAATAAATAGTTTAAAAAAAATACTAGGAATGAGCAATAAGTAATAAAAAGGGTAATATATACATCAGAATCAACTTGTATTTATTTCAGGAATCCAAGATTGGTATAACATTAGAAAATCACTTAATATGCTTCATTACTTTAACAGATTAAAGAAGAAAAATGATATGGTTATTTCAGTAATACAGAAAAATCATTTGATATGATTCAACATCCATTTATCATGTTTTTAAGTTAGCAAACTATAAGTAAAAGAGAAATTTCTCAGTTTGTTAAAGAGTATCTGGGAGAGAAAGAAAAAGAGGAAGAGAAGAAATAAACCCACATTATATCGAATATTGTACTGAATGGTGAAACACTGAAAGCATTTGCTTTAAGATCATGAGCTAGATAAGGTCTCATTATCGTCCCTCTATCACTATACTGGAGTTCCTTGCAATGCAGTTATGCAAAAAATAGGACAAAAATATCCAAAATAGAAAGGAAGAAAAAGAATGCAATTATCATATATAGAAACAAAAAAATTATATAAAAATTATTAGAATTAATAAGAGTGTCAAGAACAATTGCGAAATACAGAATCAATCTATAGGATTCATTTGCATTTCTAAACATCAGCAACACAATTTGAGAATGTAAGTTTAAAAATACAATGCAACACAATACAATCAAAATTCGTAATAGCATCAAAATAGAAAGTATCCAGGACTAAATTGTACAAAAATTTTGCAAGCCCTTTGTATAAATAAGTGGAGAGAGATACTACCATGGATAGAAAGACACAATTTAAATACTTATATATATATATATATATATATGTGTGTGTGTGTGTGTGTGTGTATGTATAAACCTCAGTAAAATTCTTTTTGTGGAACATACGATCTGAAACATATGTGGGGCTTCCCTGGTGGCACAGTGGTAAAGAATCCACCTGCCAATGCGGGGGACACGGGTTTGAGCCCTGGTCCAGGAAGATCTCACATGCTGCGGAGCAACTAAGCCAGTTCGCCACAACTACTGATCCTGCGCTCTAGGGCCCGCAAGCCACAACTACTGAAGCCCGTGTGCCTAGAGACCATGCTCTGAAACAAGAGAAGCCACCACAGTGAGAAGCCCACGCACCGCAACAAAGAGTAGCCTCCTCTCACCTCAACTAGAGAAAGCCCACGCACAGCAACGAAGACCCAACACAGCCAAAAATAAATAAATTTTTAAAATAAAACAAATGTGGAAGTACAAAACACAATGACACTTCAAAAGAAGAACAAAATGGGAGCTTGTCTTTAAAGATATCAAAAATTATTTTAAAGCTATTCATTATTAAGACAATGATGTATTGGCATGGGAATAGACAAAATGATCAATGGAAAGAATAGAAAGCCTAGAAATAGACACGCACATATATTGACATATGAGTTATAACTAACTTAGCATTGTAGATGAGAAAAGGATGCACTCTTCAATACTTGTTGTTGGGTCACTCGGTTAAACATACAGGTGGGAGTATAAAATTGAATCCTTATCTCACACCATATACTGAAATCAATTCCAGGTAGATTAAAGACCTATAAAGCTTTTAAATAGACAAAAAAGGATAACTTTTTATGACTTTGGGATGGGGGAGGACTTCGTAAAGTAGACATAAAAAACTTACCATAAAGGAAAAGAACGGTAAACTTAATTACATTAAAATAAGAACTTTTGGGCTTCCCTGGTGGCGCAGTGGTTGAGAGTCCATCTGCCGATGCAGGGGACGCGGGTTCGTGCCCCGGTCCGGGAAGATCCCACATGTCGCGGAGCGGCTGGGCCCGTGAGCCATGGCCGCTGAGCCTGCGCGTCCGGAGCCTGTGCTCCGCAACGGGAGAGGCCACGGCAGTGAGAGGCCCGCATAC